>PVJC01007341.1:0-51807 GCA_004026665.1 Murina feae | reverse complement strand
AAATAAAAAGTTTCTGCACAGCAAAGGAGACCATCAACAAAACAACAAGAAAGCCCACTGCATGGGAGAACATATTCGCCAATGATATTACTGACAAGGGTTTAATATCCAACATTTACAGGGAACTCATACAAGTTAACAAAAGAAAGATAAACAATCCTATCAAAAAATGGGCAATGGACCTAAATAGACACTTTTCAAAAGAAGATGTACAGAAGGCAGAAAGACATATGAAAACATGCTCCACGTCACTAATTATATGAGAGATGCAAATCAAAACAACAATGCGATATCATCTCACACCTGCCAGAATGGCTGCCATCAACAAAACAACAAAGGACAAGTGCTGGAGAGGATGTGGAGAAAAAGGAACCCTTCTGCACTGCTGGTGGGAATGCAGACTGGTGCAGCCACCATGGAAGACAGTTTGGAGTTTTCTCAAAAAATTAAAAATGGAACTCCCATTTGACCCTGTGATCCCACTCCTGGGAATATATCCCAATTTTAATTTTCTTTAGCTATAAGTTTCCATTCTTATCAAAGTAAAGGCCATTTTTATTGGGAGGGAAAGTGGAAGTATTCTCTGTTATATTTGGAGTTGGGAAGATCTGATTCCAGCAGCTCATTTATTTACTGGTCATACAGCCTCTGCAAACCGCCCCACTTCTCTCTCCTCAGTTGCCTCTGTGTGAAATGGGAGTGATGATAAGGTCTTTGCAGGTTTTTTGTTTGTTTGTTTGTTTGTTTGTTTGTTTGTTTGTTTGTTTTTGGTATGGATGAAACCCTATAAATATTTTTTTGAATTTTTTTCAATTACAGTTTACATCCAATATTATTTTGTATTGGCTTCAGGTGCACAGCACAGTGGTTAAACTATCATATTATTACAAATAATATTACAACATTATTGCCTGTATTCCCTGTGCTGTACTTTATATCCCCATGACTATTTTGTAACTACCAGCCTGTACTTCTCAGTGCCTTCACCCTTTTCACCCAGCTCCCACACCCCTTCCCTCTGACAGTTTGTTCTGTGTATCTGTGAGTCCATTTTGTTTGTTCATTTATATTGTTCTCTGGATTCTACTTATAAGTGAAATCATATGGTATTTATTTTCCTCTGACTGGTTTTTTTCACTTAGCATAATACCTTCTAGGTCCACCCGTGCTGTATACGTGCATCACGGTTTTTTGTTTGTTTGTTTGTTTGTTTGTTTACTGTTAAGATTATGCATAGCTTCTTTGGTGAATGTCGGATATGTGAGACATATTCCTCCAATATTGCTTTCCTCTTTCATTCGCAACTATCCAAATAATGTTTTATTTCCTATTTGTATGTTTTCTTGTTCCAAAAGAGCTAAAATAGCATTTTCACTTTTCTTTATAGTTTTTCGTAAGCCTGAGCTTTAGCCTTCTTCACTTGTATTTTTTTAGTATCTTCAATATACTTTTATTTTGATTTTATCTTTAGTTATGTGCCCATTACTACAGTCTTTAAGTAAAAAAACTGTCCATGTAGGTATATTGGCCTAACTTACTTATCTCCTGCCATATTTTCTTTGTAATTTCACTTTAAAATGTACTATTCTTTTGGAATAGGGTACTTTTTCTGACTCATTTGCCATAGCTTATAGCTCTCATTCTTCTTTTTCTAAAAAAGTTTTAAAAATGTTTTCACTTACAGTTGACATTCAATATTATATTATTTCTTTTTCTTCTTGACTTTTAAATTATTCATCCAGAACTAAAGTATAAGACATGGGTGCGAATGTGCCTAATATTTCCATTCTTGGCGATTTAGAAACTAATATGACTTGTTACTTTTCTCCAAAGTTTCTTCACATTCACACCATTCTCAAGTCTTTCTTATAATTTAATTTAGAATTAAATTCAAAGAAATAAATGCCTTTTTGTTTCCTCTGCTCTCCAGTGAGAAAGGCCTATTGGTAAGAAAAAAAAGTTTGTCAGGCACTTTTTCACCAAAGATAAATTTCCAAGAGATGATCATAGAGTTGAAGTCCCAAAACACTACTAGGTTTTACCAGTGAAAGGCTTTAATAATAGCTCCTGGAAGGGAACACTTGAATGTTTCATCTGGCAGGCCTGTAACCAAGTTAATTCTATTGGGAAATGGGCTTTCTACAACATGAAAGACTGGGAGCAGAGATGCTATTCAGTGAAAACTGAGAAGTGAGAAATTCTGCTTTCTCCCTGGAATAGGATTTAAAGTTCCTACGGCTGAGTATTGCTAGTGTGTGTGTGTGTGTGTGTGTGTGTGTGTGTGTGTGATCTAGCTACCAATAAGGAACTCACTCAAAATGATGTAGTTGGCAATAGAAGTAAAATTGGCAAGAAGATCCTCTCATCCTCCATTATCATGCTTTATTACTAAAAGATGTTTAGGAAGAAATAGTGATCTTTGGATGCTAACATGGAGAGAAGCTAGTCTATCAGAGGAACTCATTATGGTGTGGGGGAAGTTTTTGTAATGAATTTTGTCTGCAGAATGTATCCACTGCCCCTTTTCTCTGACCAATCATATTCAATGAATAAAGCACTAAGTTAAAGGCAAGATAACCCAAAGGATAGTTCCTTGTATTCTCTTAACCATGCCAGTGAAGAGAGTTGAAAATGGTGAATAAATCTAAGACGGCTCGAATGGATAACCCTAATCTAATCATGGATGGTGATATAGCGTATGATAAATGTTCCAAGAATCTCAGCCATATCAGAATCCAAATGCAAGCTGGGTTTTAGGAAGACTATCCCACACAGTTGACTAAAGCCTAGTCATCAAGTAATCCACAAAAGATAGATTGACTCTCATATATTTGGTGATTATGGTGGTTTTGTAGACAAAAATGCTCAGATTTTGGAAATGATATATTATAACTCACCTAAAGATTTGAAATGTTACACTAAAGTTTTTTATGGCTATAACTATATAAGATTCCTGTATTTACCTTAATAAAAAATATCCCTAAAGTATACCATTAACCAGACTGGTATTGGTGAATGTAATATGTATATGACATTACAATTTGCCATTCATGAGTTTTTCTTGTAAGTCAAACTTTTGAAGATTACATGGATAAAGATGGTTTATGTAATTTGTCAGTGTTTGGCTTTTGAAAAATGTAATATTAGACATAGTTTAAAAATAATTCTTGACATGAATTTAAGTTGTAAATTTTGACATTCATAATTGGCCTTTAGAAATACTGAGATTATAAAGCATTGAGAAATTAGAGTTTAATATTAAAGATCCTTACATTAAAAGTTAATAATAATTCCATTGCCCATAAAGTACTTAAAGAATTTTAGACAATTTTCTTTGTCAGTTTTCTTTCCTATAGATGCATAGGATTCTCTCTAAGATATAGAGATATTTACTTCTGTACATGTCATATTTTGGTTTCACAGGAAGAGAATTCACTTTTATTTACATACCTGGCACTGGAGGAGGGCATCTGTATGTCCATGTTTGCCTGGGGTGGCCTTAAAGTGTGTTCCTTTTCCCAGAACCCTTATCAACAAAGGCGTCTTTCACGCTCAGAATGTCTCAATTTGAACAATAAAATGTGTGATTGTCCTTTGCTTCAGCCATGCCATCAAGGAGAGCCATCTCAACCTGTATCCTGATCCAGAATGCTTGATCCAAAAACTGCAAGAAGAAAAGAGAAACTTATAATTTTAGAGAAAATATTTAAATTTATCACATAGTTTGCTGCTATACGAATATATAGCAAGTTGTCCCCAATTTTAGTGCATATGGAAAAATGCATTCACTTACATAGATATTAAAGCTATGTTAAAATTTTTATTAAAAGAAGAGATCAGTTAAAAACCTGATCATGGGAAAATAAAAGAAAATTATTTTCTGCTTGCTCACTATGGTCACCAGATTCTTCCGTGATCACTTCCCTTGAAGTGATGAGAAACCATGTTCATTCTAGCCCTTCACAGTTTGGTGTCTAAATCTGTTCTTTAGAGAGCAACTCATTCTAAACTTGTGAAATAAGGAAGCAATGTGGACCCAGAATATCTTACTGTAAATATTTAATGATGCTTACGTATAATAGGTGAAAGAAAAGTCACACATACTCACAAGAGCCAATTGTTTACTGCATTACTAAGAAGAGAGCTGTGTGGTGGATGTTATCTGGATGTCCCATCACCAAGGGCCACTGAATCTTGACCATGGTCTTTAACTTCGTTTCAGGAACATCCAGACAAGGAGGTATCAGGTCAGATGACTGAGGGTCACTGGAGAGAAGTAGGCTTCCTGAGAAGTGGACAGTGAAGTAAAGATATCGTGAGGGATCCTGGGCACAGTCCTCCTTACTTCCACAGGTAAGACACAGTGTGCTGACTGCTGTTCGGATCGAGTTTGCAGACTCTATTAGATTTCTGTAGTATTTCCAATTAAGGCATAGATTATTTAAATTCTAATGGGATTGCCAAAAGATTTTTAGATGTACAAAACCTCTCTCTCCTTCAACCTTCTACTCTCTGATTCCTCTGTCATGGACTCTGCAGCCAAAAGAAGCTCACTGTCTGGCTGTGTCTCCTTCTGCTCTGGGAGCCGCTCTTCTGTCCAATAATTCTCAGCACATTTGATCAGCTAAATAGAGGCCTTCATGTAATTTTGGAGTGGACGCTCGTGTGGTCTCTTCTGAGGAAGAAAAACTAGCTGCAAGGGTGCATTTTGTGTTTCTTCTTTTCCTTGAACAAATAATCTCCACCAGAATATCATGGCTCTAGCCAGTCTGGCACAGTGACTAGAGCATCAGTCCGAGGACTGAAGAGTTGTGGGTTTGACCCCGGTCAAGGGCACATACTGTACCTCAGTTGCTGAGGCTCACAACCAATCAATGTGTCTCTCTCACATCAATGTTTCTCTCTGTCCCTCTCCCTCTCTTCTACTCTCTCTAAAAATCAATGGAAAATATTCTCAAGTGAGAATTAACCAAAAAAAATGCACTGTCATCTTTTTTTTCCATTTACTGTACCTAAAGATTTCACATATGTTAGGATTAGATGAAATTACAGTTTTGCATTTTTTTTCATGACTATAACATCTATTTCATAGCCATTTATATATATAGTTCAGTGATCTTTCTTTCAGAATGGTACCATTTTTAGAGTAATACTCTGTACACAATTACCTTTTAAAAGGCGTTGAATTTACATTTCAGTTAGGCACATACAATTTTTCTACACATTATTTTCACTGTGTCTTAGAGGACTCATTCTCACATAATGGACCTTTCTTATTATACAGTTTGTAGGATAGGCCCTAAGTTTGATGATCTGGCTATTTGATTCTGAAATAAAATTGCTTGTCCTTTTAAAGTTAAAAAAGTTGGTTGTAATTATTCAACAAGACAAAGGAAAGATATTGTATTAATTTTTAGGTTGAACCATAAATCATAAATCATTGCATTAAAAAAGTATCTAGAAGGTAAAACAGATTTCTCTAATGCTTAATCACGCCATTTTCCAGCAGATAGATCTCTTCATTTTAAATTCCAAGCAGAGTTTCTTTCTCCCAAATTAAATTTCACCATTGGACAGATGGGTCTTTGCCCTGGAGCACAATTGATCACAGCGAATGCTTGGTGGGAGCAGTGTTATAAAGCAAAGGGTTTGGTGCCTGGTCAGATAGCCAGGCATGGCAGTCTTAACTGTGTTCAGTTGCAGACTTTCCCCATCTGATTGATAGAGATTATTTTACTCTCTGTTAGCAATGTAACATAACAAACTTTGAAAATGGCTTTAAAAATACAAAAAAAATTTTGCTACTTTAAGATTATAAGGCCAAGAAACCTAGATTACTAGTGTCACAACAATGATATCTGATTATAATAATTTATTTCATTAAAAATTCTTACTTGCTTTTGAAAGGATGCAGATTATAAAAACATCAAAGTTGCTTAAATTTGTTACTTAGTCTTCTGTGCCAGGTTCAGCCAAGATATTGATCTTAGCATGCATAAATTCAATACTTGACTATTTAATATGATTAATTTTGATAAATTAATATGATAAATTAATATGATTAATATGATAAATTAATTAGCATTTATTTATGCAGTATTATTTAAAGTTATTTCTTTTTTTTAATTCCTTTTTAATGGAATTTGTTGGTGTAATACTGGTTAACTAAATTATACAGGTTCCAGGTGCACAATTCACAACACATCATGTACACTGTGTTGTGTGTTCACCACCCCAAGTCTCTTTCCTTTCTATTGTCAAAGACAAATTTATCTGTTTTTATTTTCCTTTTTAATCTCCTAATTATCTATTTCATAAGTATTAGTTATATAATAAAAATGCATAGATGGGAACTGTGTCATTTCCAAAAGAAAAATTAAATTTAGCTACCCTGCAGGTGCCTCACTAGATTCCTTATATTTGACAAAATGCACTGACAGCTGTCCGAGGCACTCCCAGGCTCACTCCCAGGAGACCAGGCCTCTATCAGTAACAGAATATTCTAGTCCAGGGAGGGGGAACCTTTTTTCTGCCAAGGGCCTTTGGGTATTTATAACATCATTCTTGGCCATACAAAATTATTAATTAAAAAAACTAGCCTGCTATATTTGGTCAAATATTTAATTAACTCATCCCTAATGCCTTGGCAGGGCCAGACCCAATGATTTTGCAGGCTGGACATTCCCCCCATCCTTGTTCTGGTCAGATAAAGATTTCTTTTAGCTACAAAGATAAAATAAGTCTTATAGAAGCAAAACTAAGTGAAATGATCTCATCAACCACTAAAATGTTTAGTGGTTGTTTGTTTAGTTCAAAGACAAACATAAAATTTTTATTCTGCTTGAAGTTTTATTTAAATCCAAGAAAAAAATTTTGATGGATAACATATATTGCAGGTAATGTAAATAAATATTTTCCTTGATCTGAAAATTGCCTTGAAGTTAATAAGTAAAATAATAAACACACCAACAAAAAAATGGGCAAAGGATATGAACTGACAATTCGTAGAAGGTAAGAAATTGCCCACAAATAAAAAGATGAGGAAATAGTCTGAGGTATGCACATATGCAGAAATCAGAGGAAAAAAGGATAACTTTTTGAACTGCTTGGTCTATATAGCTTTTGATTTTTTAAATCATTTAATCATACTAACCCAGCAAGGTGTGCTCAGACAATCAGAGCTCATAGCACTGGTGAGTATGCAAATTTAGAGGAAACATTCTAATATTACACAAATTTGTTTTGTATATGTTTTACAAAACAATTTTCATATGCAGTAATTTATCCTTAAACTTTAATTAAGGTTATTTGCAAGGTTTTAACTACAAGGATGCCCTTAAAGTATTGAAAACATTTTAAATAGCCTAAAAGTGGGGATTGATTAAATACATCATTATGCATGTAATTTATAGCTAATAAAGTAGTGCAATAGAAGCATGTCTAATATTATGCAAAGATAATATTGATATAAATTTAAAAATTAAGTTACTAGGCATTATATTATATTGTTCTATTTTTAAAATTTATCTTTATTATTGAAAACATTACAGATGTTCCTCTTTTTCACCCATCAACCCCCTCCACCCTACCCCTACCTCCTCCCTAGTCTTTCTCCACACTATTGTCTGTGTCCATGGGTTATCCATATACGCATACAAGTTCTTTTGTTAATCTCTTCCACCCCCTCACCTTTGAAATTTGTCAGTTTGTTGGGTAATTACACATACACACAAGAACACACACACGCACCCCAGACAGAAGTTAATATAACAGGATAATAGTTATTAAGAATGATTTTAAGTAGTGATTTTAACTTCCTTCTTTTTGTTCCTTTAGATTTCCTAAAGTTCCTACATTGCCCATCTATATAACAGAACGATGTTTGGAGACATTAAAAACACGCTTCCTATGAAAGCCTCTTGATTATCCATTACCCACGCACAACCGTTCAGCCTACATTAGTAACTTTTCATATCAACTAACCTCAAGGGAGAACAAAGGCGGCCCAGAGAAAAGCAGTGAGTTAACATTCTGAATGCATTTTTGAAAACTGATGGTAGAAATAATACAGAAAAATTTCCATGTTGAAGATTCAGCTTTGCTGAGAAAGGAAACACACAAAATAAGAAAAGACAGAAAAGTTTATATATTCCCAAAGGCTACAACCTAGAAGATTTTGTGGCAAAGTTAACAATGGCTGCGGTTTTCCATTCTTGCCTATTAAACATGCTCTTCGCACTGAGCCGGAAGAGAACACGCGGCCAGGAGCATCTCTCTCTGGCAGACTCTTGCTTCTTCCAGAGAAGCCGGTTAGCCTCCAGGCAGCTGTGTGCTCCCCAAGAACAGGGTCAAGTCACCACAGTCAGCTCTCCTGCCTCTGACCACCAGCTGATCACAGATGAATGCTCAAGCCCAGTCAAAATCAGCCTAAAATGGGGGGGAAACCCCCCCCCCAAAAAAAAAACCAACCAGCTAAGCCAAGCCCTGACAGGAACCATGATAATGAGTACATTTTATTTTGTGCTGCTGATGTTTTGTGCATGTCTGTTATGTAGATCTGTGTTGACAATGCAGAGCATTACGTTTAAAATGGGGAGGGAAGGGGACAACATCAGGCGTGCTATCCTAGTCCTCACAGCACTGGGATCATTACACGGTGCTGGGGAAACCACGGTTCGGGCCCTCGTTCTCATTTCAGTCCCTGCTGCTCTCGTATTGTGCAAACCGGAGTCATGAGCTGGCCTGGACACTGTCAGGATTACAGACGGTCAGCCCCCAGCCTACACGAACTGACCCAGCTCTGCATTTTAACGTGATACCCAGCCGATTCGTAAGCACAGGAGTTTCAGAAGAATCCGTATTGCTTCAATTTATAATCACAGCATTATGAGAAGTAAATGAGATAGTGAACGTGCTATTCCTGGCTCAGAGATGAAATACAGCCTGTGTACTGTGTGTTGAACCTTGCTGAGAGAAACTGTCTTATGAACACAGAGAAGCAGTCTTATGCACACAATTTTCTCGACTCTCTTTCGGCCACAAAAAAAATGGCCTTGGACCTGAGACACACACTGCCTGACAAGGGGCAGGAGCGTGCACAGCCTGATCGCCTTGTGGGGCACTAGCTTTCCCTGTTTCAGACCCAGAGAGCGCGTCTTTGTTCCGCTTAGTGTGCGAGTCCTGTGGCACCCGGCCAATCTTACCCCTGCTTCTGTCCCCTGCACAGAACTTGGTCGCACAGGAACTTGTCTTCAGGCCACTGGCCTGCGTCAGCTGCTGGGAGGTACTGGCTGGCCAAGGGGGACAGACACCCACCATGGACGCTGACCTTGCTCAGTCTCTTCTCTGTGGCCATTAGAGTGTTGGTCCCTCCAGGGCTCTCCAGGGTGCTGTGTCTTCCGTGCATCCCCCGACCACAATGCAGTGGGAGAAGCGACAGACGACAGATGCCCGATGCTCAGAAGTTCCTATGTGGAGTCCTGGCCTCCAGCACCTCAGCTTGTGACCTTACTTAGAAACAAGGTCATTGCAGATGTGGTGAGGTAAGAGAAAGTCATGCTGGAGTAGAGTAGGCTCTGGATCCAATATGACTGTGTCCTTGTAAAAGGGAGAAATGTGGAGAGAGAGAGAGAATGAGAGAGAGAGAGAGAGAGAGAGAGAGAGAGAGAGAGAGAGAGAGAGAGAGAGCCATGTGAACATAAGGAAGAGATCAGGGTGGTGTGTCTACAAGCCGAGAACTACTAAAGGTTGCACCGGAAGCTACAGGCGAGATGTGGAACCATCTCAAAATGAACCAGCCCTGATGACTGTGACTTGGATTCCCAGCCTCCAGCTCTGAGAGACAATACATCTGTGTTGGGAAGCCACCCGGTCTGGGCGCTGTGTTGTGGCATCCCTGGCCGAGGAGGGCACTGTGCTCAGTGGGAATGGTCCTTTTCACTCCTGGACCAGAGAACACTTCTCTTGGAGAGGATATTTCTGGTTCCAGCTTTATTAAAAGTCTGTGGATCTTGGAGCACAGAGAAAAGGAGGTATTAATTACTCATGTTATGCTTTTCATAAAATCCCTATGAGACCTGATACAACGAAATCCTTTAGGTGAAGAATTTTGGTTCTGATTTGAATGTTTCCTCAAGGTTGTCACATCAGCTTAGAATTTCAGTCTGCCTATTTTCAGTGTTAACCTTACACGAGATCAGACTATTGAGTCACCATTATCATTTTAATAATTCATTTTATTGGCTTTTTGATCCTTGTTCTGGCAGCAAAATGAAGGCTGGGTGGGGCCGAGCCAAGCCTCCTGTGCTGCCGACTCCTCCTCACACCCGGGGTCAGTATCACGGAGACCTGATGCCAGAGGCCATTAGACTCTTTCAAACTGGAAACTGCGCCTTCTTAAAATGCAGTTGCTATGGAAACAGCCGCGTACCCGGATTTTTGTTTTCTGAAGGTAGGGAAAGACTCAGTGGCAGTGTAGGAGCACGCGGCGTGACATTAACATGTGCAGCTCTCTGCTGCTTTTAAATTGAAGTCGAGATGGGAAGAATATGGCACCTCAGTGTTTTCACCACACGTGCCAAGGAACTCCTGTTGGTCCCTAGTGCTGGATCTGATTGATTGATTTACACCCACCCTTTGTTCCCAAAGGTTACTGAGACAGCTTGAGTCCTTGAAGTTGTTACTAGACAAGTGGACAAATGTGCACGTTTCCACCATTTTTAATCACATCCTCTGAAAAGGCAGCTCTTCACTGAACCTAAGGTTAATGCTCCGGGGCAATTTTCTTTGTCAGGTTCCTTTATTCTTATCCCAAGGTCATGGCCTCTTGGTAGCCTTCTAATTAAGATGTGGTCTTGCTACCCTTTCTTCCCCTGAAAAAAGAGGACTGAACCCTTCCTGCCTTTCACTTGGACCTCTCACCGCTTTTAGGTGATTATGCATCAAGAGCAAGGCCTCAGGGGGGTTGTCATGATTTGTAGGTGAAATCCCAGGGAACGGAATTTCTATCTCAGCCTCACACTGACCCTGAGTTCATTAAAACAAGAATTGATATATTGTAATGGGAGTGACTGTAATAATGAAAAAATGTGGCCCAACTCTTCAGCTAAAATAGGTTTCTTTTCCTGATTCCTGCTGTGGACCTAAAGGAGTGTTACAAACGGTGCTATTAGAAAGTCATCGGTCATATATGTACTATAAGTAAGTTTTATCAGAATCTTCTGGAGTCCAGACCGCAGGTTGTGATGGAGGGACCCACAGCATGGGAACCAAACCAATCAGGGTTCAAGTCATGGCTCTACCATTTGCTCTAATGTTTCCATAGTTACCACATTTTAATGTTGGATAGAATAGTTAGTTATGTCAATTACAAATGATACAAAATTATGGTGCCAGAAGGGTCATTGATAAAAGAACTAAACATAACAACTGAAGTAAGTTAATTAATCTCTCTGTTCACCTCTCATCTTCACGGCCAAGAACCTTATCTAGCACACAATGGCTACTCAACAAGTAGCTGCTAATGATGGATACACTCAATCTTTCAATTTATTCCTCTATCAAAAGGTGATAGTAAAGCTATTCAATGGAGTTGTTTTAAGGTTAGCAAATGCTTAATGAGATGGCCCAGAATACTGTCATATTCAATAAATTGCTCCATTTATTCTCCAACTAGATATTGAGTCATTTGACAACAACAACTATTAATTATATATAATCTCCAAGCCCTAGACAGTACCCAACTCATGGTAGGCACTTAGTATCTGTTGCATTAGCACCTAAAGGAGTATAGGGAGTATACATGTGGACACCCAACCCAGCGTGGCTCCAGTATTTGCCTCCTGAGCACTAATCTAGGTATGGGCACATACCAAGTTTGGTCTCAGTGCTTTTCCTTTTGGTTATATTTCATTATAACCAAAACTAATGGCAATGAACTGTCTCCTCATGTTTTAATATGAAGCTTGGATAATATCTTGGTGCTGCCTGCAGCCATGATTTCAGACTCACATGAGCAATCAGGGCCTTTGAATATGAAACTAAGAGAGAGAAATAAGAATCAGAAAATAGTGCAATATTGGGGAAAAAAGAAAGTGTGCCTGTATCCAGTCATACATGGGGCTGACTCTACCCTGCCCTTTCTGTGGGTGAGTTATGGGAATGTGATAAATTGGATGAAGGACAATAATCCAATTAACTTCATGTGGTAGAAGATGTTTAATTGCAACATTTGCAAATAGTTTGCAAGATGAGGCACATGACCTGCTGTTTTCTTATCATCCCATGGAAATGTGTCTGCTGGACACTGGTGGTCTCTGCTCTAGGAGAGCGTGCCTGCTTGCCAGCATGGGGCTAGGCTTCTACGGAGAATAAAGAGAGAAGCTCGGGTGCCTAGCACTCAGAGCTTAGATGCCAGCTTTCTGGGCTCTGAGGAGCTGATAGCATTTACAACTTTGCAGGAAATTATAATTTTGATTGTAGAGAAAGGAATTACACCCACCTACCATGCAGTGGAAATCTGAATTTGAGCATAGCTCCTCCTGTGTATGGCCAGGCAACCTGAGCTTCCAGGATCATAAACTGGACACTCCTGCTACTTCTTCATAATGATCTAAGAGTATCCCCGGTATTTGCATAAGGTAGTTAAAGATGGATGCCTTGTCACTTAAAACTGAAGGAGTCTTGACTAACATGGGCTGCCTTAATTTATATAAACCTATAAACCAAGGACTGGGCTGCGTTGTGAGAACATGTGGATATGGTTTGAGAGGGTGCTGTTCACTTGTGGATCTCAACACTGAGCCCAATTTCTGGCCCTTGATGGGTCTTAATAATAAATGTGGAATGTGTGGTTTAACCAAGTTTATAGAAAACTCCCTTTTCTGTTCTCAGTAACAGAATCTTCATTAGAGAAGTTAAGACACATGACTAAAAAGTAGTGGGGTTAGAGCAAAGCCCAGGTCTGATTCTCAGAATTATCTCTCAATTACTATTCATCTCTTCACTGCATGAAAAGTGATTTGCAAATTGCTAAGAGGTAGTAGAACCCGACTTCCAGGAATTGGGATTTGAGTTATTTATACTATGGTAGCCCCTGGCTCTGTTGGATGCTATGAACAAAAGTGGTTATGTCTTCCACCTCCCGGCTTTTGTCTTCTGCGGAAGGAAGTATGCAATTTCTGTAAGACACCAAAATATTTTTCTCCCCAGTGGAGGAAAGAAGATGTCAGATTGGGAAATGTTTGTTGTGACTTTCTTATTTCCATGACTATTTTCCACAAAAGCAATCCCAGGGAGCATAGCTGAGGAATGAGAGTGCATTTCTAATCCAGCCCTGTGGGCCCTTTCCTCTAGCCCATTCTTCCCTAGCACCGGGCAGGGTAAGGACTGAATGCTCATGCTCATTTCTTTGTGCTGGATTAACACATGGGATGTGCAGAGATCAATAGATCTTCTACTTATTGCAGTGTAGTGTACTCCTCTTGCTTCAAGTAGAAACTTGGGGAGCTCAGTCACTGAGCTGATTCAAGGCTGCAGCCTATGCCCAAGACCACAAGTATCTATCTCTCTGGGGAGCAGGCATGGTGTCCTGTGGATGCCAGTTACTGTCCAAACCCTTCAACAAATAAAATGCAATTGAAATGTCCTATGACATTTCCAAATGGGAAGAGTCCAGCACACATGGCCTCACAGACAAAAAGGAATGTTTTGCTCATTAGCATGTGGGAGATTAAAGGTTTTCTCTTCTCTTTTCCTCATCCCTCCTCTGAAGAAGTGTAGAGGAGGCCCCTTTCTGGACAGCAACTTCACTTTTTAATTTCTTTCTGTTCTCTTCCAACCATAGCATCTCTGGGAAGCATTATCCCAAGACCTCTATGATATTGCCAGAGTGAGCAGAAAATGTTGGAGTTGGTGAGAGAAAAAGCCAAAAGTAATGCAGACAATTAGCTCTTTCCTTAATGTAACACATAAAAATGAAGTTTTCAAAGTTGCATAGATAACACTGTTAGTATATTTTTTCCAATAAAATTAAAATAATGCCTAATATGTTGAATTTTACCATTTATTTGATCATTATTTAACTTAAACATTCACTTTCATTTTTTTTATTGATTTCAGAGAGGAAGTGAGAGGGAGAGAGGAAGTGAGAGGGAGAGAGGGAGATAGAAACACCAATGATGAGAGAGAATCATTGATTGGCTGCCTTCTGCATGCCCACCACTGGGGATCAAGCCCGCAACCTGAGCATGTGCCCTTGACTGGAATCGAACCCGGGACCCTTCAGTCCACAGACTGATGCTCTATTCACTGAGCCAAACCAACTAGGGCAACCATCCACTTTTAGATTTTTCCTATTTCAAATCAAAATATATGATCATATTATCCCATACAAACTTTCTATATTTCTACTTGATGATAAAAATAATTATATAAGCAGATAATTTATTTTTTTGAATTTCTAATATCACATTACATGTACTTCAATGAATCAAATATTACTTGCAAAAACACAAAGCAAACAAATATATCACTGAGTGGGAAAAGGCAAACAGAATAGAGACTGTGCGATTCCATGCGCAAAGCACAATAGGTGAAACAATGCTGGCTGTAGAGATAATGGGGAAGAGGCTGTAGGTACAATCGATTAAAGGGGCTTGGGCTCTGTTTCTACCCAGTTCTTATATGGTTGCTGGTTATGGTTGTGCTCAATGAGTGAAAGTTCATTGATCTATACAGTTATTTTCATTTTCTCTCTATGTCAATAAAAAGTTTAAAGAAAGAGAGCAATTGCAGCCTCATTTGTTGTTATAAAATGAAGGACATTGGGGTATAATTGAGTGATTTTTCTAAAAAGATGTGTTTGAAAGTATTTTTAGAAAAAATTACTCAATTATTAATAATACCTGTGTTTAGATATGGTGTTAAGAATGATTTTTCTTCTATTTGTGTGCATTTAATGAGCAAATAGAACTTCCAAATGGAAGATATTTTAAGCTAAAACTGCTTTTTTGTAATGTTAAATTAAACCTATTTATCATGTTTTAGTTGTGAGAATGTGATTAAAAGAGACTTGGATAACCTCGGAACAAAAGTCTCACAAAAAATGAGAGTAAAGGGATAGAAAAATTTTTCCATGCAAATGGAAAAAAAACACTAGGGTAGCAATATTTATATCTGACAAAATAGACTTCAAAATGAAGGCTGTCACAAGACATAATAAAGGTCACTACATAATACAAAAGGGATCAACCCAACAAGAGGATATAACCTTGGTAAACATAAATGCACCCTATATATGAGCACCTAAATATATATAAAAAAAACTTCTAGAGGACTTTAAGGGAGAGATCAACAGCAATACATTCATAGTGGGCACTTTGATACACCTCTAATTTCACTGGATAGATCTCCCAGACAAATAATTAACAAGGAAACAAGACTTAAATGACACACTGGTTCAGATGGATTTAACTGACATTTATAGAACATTTCACTCCAAAGCTACAGAATGTACATTCTTCTCAAGTGCACATGGGTCATTCTCAAAGATAGACCACATGTTAGGACACAAAACAAGTCTCTACAAGTTCAAGAAGATTGAAATCATATCAAGCATCTTCTCAGATCACAGTGGAATGAAATTAGAAATCAACCACAGTAAAAACAAAAATATTGAAACACATGGAGGCTAAATAGCATGTTATTAAACAATGAATGGGTTACCAACATGATCAAGGGAGAAATAAAAACTTCCTGGAAACAAATGAAAATGAACACACAATAACCCCAAATTTATGGAACACAATGAAAGCAGTCCTGAAAGGGAAGTTCATAGGACAACAGGCCTAACTAAAAAATCAAGAAAAATTAATAATTAACTATTTAACCCTCTAACTTAAATAACTAGAATGAAACAATAAGGAAAGTCCAAAGTAAGTAAAAGAAAGGAAGTAATAAAGATTATAGCAGAAATAAATGACATAGAGGCTAAAATTCAATAAAAAATATCAATGAAACCAAGAGCTGGTTCTTTGAAAAGGTAAACAAGATTGATGAACCATTAGCCAGACTCATCAAGAAACAAAGAGAGAGGACCCAAATAAACAAAATCAGAAACGAAAGTGTTGAAGTAACAACTGACACCACAGAAATACCAGTGGACACAGACAACAGATGAAGGCATGAGTGCAGAGGTAGGGGGGCAATGGGAGGATAAGAACACATATGTAATACCTTAATCAATAAAGAAATTTTTTAAAAAGAAAGAATAAAAAAGAAATATGAAGGATTATAAGAAATTACCATTAACAATTATATGCCAACAAGCTGGACAATGTGGATGAAAAAACGCAGTCTTCCAAACTGAATGATGAAGAATTAGAAAACCGGAAGATGCTAATAACAACTCATGAAATAGAGACAGTAATTAAAAAAACTCCCAACAAACAAAAGGCCTGATCCAGATGGCTTCACATGGGGACTATTACCAAACACTCAAAGGACACCTATCTTCCTCAAACTATTCCAAAAAATCCAAGAGGAAGGAACACTTCCAGGCTCTTTTTATAAACCCAGCATTATCCTAATTCCAAAACCAGATAAAGATACTACAAAGAAAGAGAATTGCATGCCAATATCCCTAATGAACATAGATGCTAAATTTCTCAACAAAAGAAGGAACACTTCCAGGCTCTTTTTATAAACCCAGCATTATCCTAATTCCAAAACCAGATAAAGATACTACAAAGAAAGAGAATTGCATACCAATATCCCTAATGAACATAGATGCTAAATTTCTCAACAAAAGATTAGAAAATCAGATCCAGCAATATATTACAAAGGTCATACACCATAACCAAGTGGGATTTATTCCAGGGATGCAAGGCTGGTACAATATTTGCAAATTAATAAACATGATACATCACATAAACAAATTGAAAGATAAAAATCACATGATCATATCAATTGATGCTGAAAAAGCATTTGACAAAATCCAACACCCTTTTTTGATAAAAATACTCAGAAAGTGGGAATAGAGGGATCATACCTCAACATAATAAAGGCCATATATGACAAACCTACAGTCAACATCATACTCAATGGACAAAAATGACAACCATTTCCCCTAAGAACAGGAACAAGACAGGGATGTCTGTTTTCACCACTCTTATTCAACATAGTACTGGAAGTCCTAGCTACAGCAATCAGACAAGAAATAAAATGCATCCAAGTTGGAAAGGAGGAAGTAAAACTCTCATTATTTTCAGATGACATGACATTGTACATAGAAAACCCTAAAGACTCCACCAAAACACTACTAGATATAATAAAGGACTTTGACAATGTAGCAGGATACAAAATTAACACCCAGAAATTGATGGAATTTTTATACACCAATAAGGAATTCACAGAAAGAGAAACTAAACAAACAATTCCATTTACCTTTGCAACAACAAAAAAAATTTAAGATACTTAAATTTTTTAACAAGGAGGTAAAATACTTGTACTCAGAAAACTACAGCATGTTGAAAAAAGAGATAGAGAAAGAATTAAACAAGTGGAAGAATATACCATGTTCATGGATTAGTAGAATTAACATAATTAAAATGTCCACACTACCCAAAGCAATCTACAGATTCAATGCAATCCTCACTAATATACCAATGGTATATTTCACAGATTTAGAACAAATACTCCAAAAACTTATATGGACCCAAAAAAAGAACCTAAATAGCTGCAGCAATCTTGAGAAAGAAGAACAAAGTTCAAGGGATCACATTGCCAGATATCAAGTTATACTACAAAGCTACTGTAATCAAAACAGCCTGGTACTGACACAAGAACAGGCATATAGATCATTGTAACAGAACAGAGAACCCAGAAATTAACCCAGGCCATTATACTCAATTAATATTTGACAAAGGAGGCAAGAGTCTCTTCAATAAATGGTGTTGAGAAAATTGAACAGATACCTGCAAAAAAATGAAACTAGACCACCAACTTACCATCAACAAGTCAATAAGTGAAATGTGCTGGAGAGGATGTGGAGATAAGAAAACCCTAGTACACTACTGTTAGGAATGTAGACTGCTGCAGCCATTATAGGAAACAGTATTGAGTTTCCTCAAAAATTAAATATGGAACTGCCACTTGACCCAGTGATCCCACTTTTAGAAATATGTCCTAAAAGAACTGAAACACCAGTCAGAAAGAATGTATGCACCCTTATACATTCATAGCAGTGCAACTTACAATAGCTAAGATCTGGAAATAGTACAAGTGTCCATCAGTAGATGAATGGATAAAAAAGCTGTAGTGCATTTACACCAAGGAATGCTATGCAGCAGTAAAAAAGAAAGATCTGCTACCCTCTGAGACAGCATGGAGGGATCTGGAGAGTATCATGCTAAGCAAAATAAGCCAGTCAGAGAAAGAGAAGAATCACATGATCTCACTTATATGTGGAATCTAATTAACAAAATAAATTGATGAACAAAATAGATCCAGAGACATAGAAGCATGGGACAGACTTTGGAATTTCAGAGGGAAGGTGGAGCTGGGTGGGTGTATGGGAAGAGATCAACCAAAGAACTTGTATGCATAAATGCATAACCTATGATCGCAGACAATAGGGTGGTGAAGGCCTGGGGTGGGATACCGGGGCTGGAAGTAGTCAGTGGGGTAAAGGGGGAACATATGTAATACTTTCAACAATAAAGATTTAATTTTTTTAAAAAGAGACACTTGGGTAGACTAACATTGTGATAGTTTTTAATGCCTCAAATATTATGAGCCATGTTGCTAGTACTGTTAGCAGCAGTAAAACAATAAATGAAAAGCGGTGGGGGGAAGCATGGCTTGGCTGTGTCCTCTTGCCCAGGGGTCACGAGGGCATGCTCATAGTTGAAGTCGAGATGTCTAGACTGCACACTGTTCCCTCTCCCTCCTTCCAATATTAAGCATGTTCACCATTAGTACAGTTCTGATCTTGTACAATATTCACACTTTCTTGTTACTCTTTTCCACTAGTCCTTTCAAGAGCATCTTTTGAAGTCCCAAGAAAACAGTTACCTCCTCAAGAAATACCTATTGAAGAGAATGATAAAATGAACGCATTACATACTTGTCCAGGTTTCCCAGTAAGCAAGAGCTCAGCATCACTTTTCTTGCCATTTCCACAGCACCATGATCCAATCTGCTAGGTGATTCACCAGTCAGTACTGGCTGCCAGGATCACTAACTGAAGGACGCATGCCCCCTCCTCCCGGTCATGTTCCCATTACAGTGGAATCCAGGTGCAATTCCCATTTTGGAACTCTGACATGCTTTCTGCACCATATCTGTTGCTACTGATGATCTACTCAATCCTATCTAATCACTCTGTCACAAAGATGGCCATCCCCACAGCTACAAGATGGAGGTGCCCAGTCCGGCTCAGCTCTGCTACTGAAGTGGTCAGGCCTGTTAGCCAGGCAGGTGGTGGGGGAGGCAGGGGGCCCAAGGGGCAGAGTCTGCGATCTCAGGGGTCTGGGCAGCAGTGGAGCTGGCAAAGCAGGGGGTCTCCTGCCCAGGCCTGTAGCCTTGGCCAGAGGCTGCCAGTGGGGCAAGGGAAGAGCTGGCAATGGCAGGGGGCGGGATCAGAGCCAGTAATCACAGAGGTCTGGGCTCTCTAAAGCTGGCAATTTCAGGGGTCTGGGGGTCCCTTGCCCAGGCCTGCATTCTCAACCAGAGGTTACAAGCCTGGGCAGGGGTGGAGCTGGGATTGGAAGGGCAGGGGTAAAGCCGGTGATCCGAGTGAACTACAGAGCAAATACCTTTTCTTACTGCTCATTGGCTAAGCTCCCTGTATGCCACTGGTAATATTCTTAGTAACTTGGGTAATAAGAATCCAAAAAGGACATCTCGGGTTTTTCCACCACACTCCTGGAGAAAAAAATGAAGGTCCACTGCTGGAGGGCTAAGAAATGTCATATCCTGCCCTAGCCAGTTTGGCTCAGTGCATAATGCCTCAGCCTGCTGACTGCAGGGTCTGGGTTCAATTCTGACCAAGGGCATGTACCTAAGTTGCAGGCTCCGCCCTGGCTGGGGCCCAGGTCAGGGCATATGCAGGAGGCAACCAATCAAAGTGTTCTTTTCACTTTGATGTTTCCCTCTCTTTTTCCCTTCTCTGTCACATTCTCTAAAAATCAATGGAAACATATCCTCAGGTGAGGATAAAAAAGAAAGAAAGAAAGAAAGAAATGTCATATCCTATGAAAGACACATCTTGAAAATGCCTAAAGAAAGTTGTCATTTCTTCATGGTGAAGGGACTGGAGTCCGTGTTGATGAAAACACCTTGGTGGCTGTGGTGACTGGCAGTGACTGTAGCAGCACAGTGATGGGGCTGGTGGCTTCCCCTGATTAGCCTGGTCGCCTCCCACAAAGGGAGGCCAGACTGAGGCTTAGTCTTGCTCCCCAAGGGGATCAGGGAGCGGGCCTAAGCCATCAGTAAGACACCCCCTGAGGGCTCCCAATATGTGAGAGGGGGAAGATTGAGCTGAGGAAACTCCCCCCCAGTGCACAAATTTTGTGCACTGGGCCCCTAGTTAATTATAATCTGATAGTGGAGCAACCCTAGGCAGCAGAGGGTGAAGTCAGTCAAGCAAATCAATTCAATAGCATTTGTGATAAGTCACTGTATTTGTCAGGGTCTACAAAGAAAAACAGAAACCTTTGTTAAGCATTTCAGCTAGACAGATTTTAATATAGAAAATTAGATGCATAAGTAATATAAAAAACTATGGGATCATTAACCCAGAAATAAGTCATTGCCACTCCTAGGCTAATGGGTGTTGTTTAGCCTGAACTCAGAGACGAGGGTCACATGGCAGAAGTCAGAATCAGTGGCTCAGCCATGAAGGGGACATGCTGTTGGCAGAGATGCTGCCAGAGGAAGAGATAATGGCTTTTGGAATAAATACACCAAAGACAAACACAGTCCCTGAACTCAGACTTATTTGAAACTAGGGGCTCGGTGCACAAAAATTTGTGCACTGGTGGGGGGGGGGGTCCCTCAGCCTGGTCTATGCCCTCTCACAGTCTGGGACCTCTTTGGGGATGTCCACCTGATGGTGTGTCTGGCCAGCCTGGGTGAGGGGCTGATGTCTGTTTGCAGGCTGATCAAGCTCCCCAGTGGAGACCCTCACCCCATGGGGGTGTGGCCAGCCTGAGTGAGGGGCTGAGGGCAGTTTTCAGGCTGGCCACAGCCCCTTCAGGGTTCAGGGCCCTACTGGGGTGCCTGGCAAGCCTGGGAGAGGGGCTGAGAGCCGTTTTCAGGCTGCCTACAGCTCCCATTGACCCTTCTGGGAAGCGATCCAGTGGCCGTGGCCACCCCATGGCCTCCCAGGACCAAGCCTCAGGGTGGCTGGCTGGTCCCGCCCACCTGGAAGGCTTCTGCCTTGGAAGCTATCAGCAGGCCCAGGGCGCCCGATGCCTTCCCAGGACGGAGGCTCCCAAGATGGCGGAGGCCGCAGCCCCAGAGAAGCCGCATACCGGGGCTGTGGCCTCCGCCATCTTGGCTAGGCTAATTTGCATGCAGTCACTCTGATTGGCTGGTGGGCATGGCTTAGGCATCCCAAAGAAATGGTTAATTTTAATATTACGCTTTTATTAGTTAGGATGAGGTGGGAGAGCTTTGGGAGACACAATAGCAGAAAGTAGAATGAAGAGACAATGAAATGACAATTTTCTATTTGCATTCATATTATGTTCAAGCTATAGTTAATTGAATTGCATATTAAAATAAGTACAGCTGGCATAAACACATTTAAGAACAAACTCAACTGGTGTCAAGAAGAAGGTAAGTGAAAGGGTGGGAATCAAAAGAAGTGAGGATATTTCGTGAACATCCATCTCTTGCTGGTGCTCAGCACGGCCAGTGCCTCAGCCAGCAAGTTTGACAGAACAGTGGAGCGCATCACAGAATGAGGGGGTGTCAGGTGAATAGGATTAGTACCTACTATATTTCATTCTTTTTTAAAAATATATTTAATTGATTTTTTTTTTACAGAGAGGAAGGGAGAAGGATAGAGAGAAATATCGATGAGAGAGAAACATCGATCAGCTGCCTCCCTCAAGACTCCCTACTGGGGATGTGCCTGCAACCAAGGTACATGTCCTCGACTGGAATCGAACCCAGGACCCTTCAGTCCACAGGCCGACGCTCTATCCACTGAGCCAAACAGGTTAGGTTTTCATTCTTGAAAGCTCCACAAGACAGGAACGTGTCTGCATTGACTCAGTGTAAAAGCAGGGTCTAGTTGAGTCAGTGCATGAACACTGGAAGTATTCAACAAATGTTTCTCAAATAAATGTGTGTGAAAATACACGCACAAGTCTGTGAGCAGTCTGCTGGTGATTAACCAAGTATCCGTCACATCTGCTTCCCTGGTACAGCCCGGACCATTTGTGCTGACCTTCCTGTTCTTTGCCTTGCATATAATTTCTATAGCACTCTGTAATTGTGTTGTTCAAAAAGCCCTAATCTACCAATTAGTGTGCTTCTGAGCCTGATTAAACGCCAAAAAGCAAAATCACCGAGGAAAATCCATTAATGGCTTTTAAATAGCTAAACCCCTTTCCAAAATATTCATGACACAAATTGCTTTTCCAAAGGGCAAAAATAAAAATTATTCATGATTTACGGAGAGGCTAAGTTAAATTTTAAAATTGAGCAAAGCTGAAGGGAGCAAAGATAATATATTCTCTGTATAACTGGACATTTTTAACTTATTTTAAACATTAAGTAATTTAAAGTGTAGAAAAATTACTCATGGAATGGTAGTAAAGGTATCTTAGTAATGCTCATTTTATTCATTTTGAATAATAGGAAGGAATTAAAACTGTAACTCAGAGAATTATATTAGGTTGATATTATAGATAATAATTTTAATTATTCCTAGAGAGGACGAAAAAGGAAAGAACACAGGCACACTTCACCAAACAGAAGCATAATAGGAGGTACAGTATTTGATCCTTCCACTTATTCTCTGTTTTATAGCTGCTTATATTTTCTTTATTAAATTATTTAAATTACAAAGGTATTACATGCTTTCAGTAACAAGTAAAACCATAGGGATAAGTATTTTTAAAAAGCTAAGCATCTGTGCACAAAAACCTGGAAAAGCATTACTTTAATTCATGTACCTATTACATATATCAGATATAGGTATATGTAGATGTATATAGTTCTATACGTGTATATATTACATTGGTTTTGCAAAAATTGGATTATACCATATCCATTAACTTGAACTTTGCTTTTAAACTTTTACTTAAAATTTACTTAAGACTATATTTATATTTATATCTATATCTACACTTATATATTTACTATATATGTATAGAGTTTTTAGATATATTTCACTTTAATTAGTATGATTTTACCTGTTGAACCTAGGAAATCATAAGCAACTAGTGCTTGAAAGACATGATTGTTAGAAAATACTTTTGCTTTATGTTATTTATTAGAAATCTAAATTAATAATCCTTTACAAATGTTTAATGCTCATAAGTAATTACTTGCAACATTTAACTATATTTACTATTCCAAATGTGCAAATGTCTATGAACAGTTTTATTATTTTTCATTGTTATCCCAGAAAACACTAGTAGAATAAATGTTTGAATAAATCAAAGCCTATCTCTTGCCAATTTCATTCCTAAATTCTCAATCATTTCATATTCTTTTCCCCTCATTGTTCAGGTTTGAAGGAGTCTGCTGCGAGCTAAGAAACACTGAAAGAAGAAAATAAAAGAAAGGCAAAAGCTAAATTATTTCACAGCACCAACCATAAAATGTTCTATAAAACTTGCCACCTACACCTCAAATATATTGGCCAATTATGCCATTTTTTCAGAGACCTTTGTATAATAGCATTCATGGAAGAATTACAACAATAAAGTCTGAAAATGGAAGCCTTCTTTTATCTTTCCTGTACTAGCTTCATAGCAGATGTTTTTAGCAAGCTCCATTTCCTTCCACGACAATTCACAGGAGAATGAAACCGTTTTTCCTTCCCCTCACCTGCAGGCACAGTATTTGAAATGCTGTTTGTCTATCTCTTCTGCATTCCAATATGTCTTTGAGCCTTAAGTAACCCAGCATTAAGAAAGACATCTTCTTTCCGGAATTCATCTCTTACAGTTCTCATGAATAGAGGTGGGGCAATAACAAAGCTTCAGACAGCACTTAGATGGGATAGAAATCTACTTCATCTGTACTCTAGCTGAGGAGAATGTGTGCTTTAAATGGACTCCTTCTTTTATTTTTATTTTCTCTCAATGTGGAACATCTCTTGGACAGAGGTTCTACAAGAAAAAACAGACAAACAGTCCGAGTCCAACTCATCCAGTGTTGATGCCCATACATGTGTCCGCATCAATTATACTGTCTGATGAAATGGTGAGTATCTTTAAAAGAAAATTCAGACCCAGCTCAACTACATTTCACCTAGTAAAATATTCATTTAAAATATCAAAATGAAATATGAAAGCCACTGTCAGCCATAAGCATCTTTGTAGAGTCAATTCTATAAACAACGTTGTTCACAAATTTATATAACACCTCCACGCACCTAGGAAATGAAAACAACCAATTTTAGTTTAAAAGTCTATGGAGTCATAATCTGAAAAGAGATTTGTATAATTTATAAAGAGTCACAATCTGCTAATTCTTTGATCCACTTTAAACAGATGGTTATGAAAAGCAATTTTTCAGAAAGGATATTCTACTCCAATCTTACTTCTCCACAAGTATCTATTTTTGTACCAGGAAAAACTAAGTGGCACAGCAGTGACTATCTCGCAAATCTCAGGGAATTAAAATACCATTTAGAGGGTAATTTCTTTCTCATATGACATCTTTGCAATGAATAAAGGTGGTTCTTTGTTCCAGATTGTCCTTCTGCTGGATCTAGCCTGCAGGGCCTGCTCTCTGGAATATTGCTGGTACCAGGGACAGAGAGGTAAAGAGTTCAGAGTATCTTGTATCAGCAATTAAATGTGCCAGAACTAGTTACATGACTCCATCCAACTACAGAGCCTGGACTTCCAATGTTGACAGTTATCGAGTGCCAAGAAGGAAGATAGAAGTTTTGTTTTTTGTTTTGTGTTTGTTTGTTTGTTTGTTTTCACAAAATAGCACTATGTATACTATAGTCTAACATGCTATCCAAATACTTATTTCCTCTCCTTCAGAAAAGAGAGACCCTCTGCCCAAGGAATCAGATCAAGCTCAACCCCAGCATCTCAGGGTGTAGTTTATTAGCCTCATTGCTGGAGAGTTATGTACAGCTGTTTCTAAATTGTATGTTGAGCTCCTTGTGATCTGAAGACCAACAGACTCACAAGTTCTCTGCAAACATCTCCAATATTCAGTGGTGATACAAGGACAGAAGAACTACAATTACACTCCCAACAGTTACAGGATTTCAGTCCAAGCTTAGGGCAATCAACTCTAATAAAAGAGTAATATGAAAATTAAACATCACTCTGAGACAACTAAGCCATGCCCAGCCAAGCCACGCCCCTGTCCAATCAGAGTGACTATATGCAAATTAACCCAGCAAAGATGGAGGCTGGCAGCCACGAAGCTGGAGCAAATAGGAGGCTTCTGTTGCAACTGCCTGCCTAGGCCAGCCAAGCCTCTGCTCAAAACAACATAGTTTCAATTATAGAAGCCACAGAGCTGGAGCAAACAGGAGGCTTCTGTTGCATCTGCCTGCCTAGGCCAGCCAGGCCTCTGCTCAAAGCAACATAGTTTCAATTATAGAAGCCACGGAGCTAGAGCAAACAGGAGCTTTCTGTTGCACCAGTGATGGAGAAAACTGCCTGCCTAGGCTGGCTGGGCCTCTGCTCATGGAAACATAGTTTCAATTATAGAAGCCATGGAGCTGAAGCAAACAGGAGGTCAGCTATGGAGGAAACTGCCTGCCTAGGCCAGCTGGGCTTCTGCTCACAGCAGCAAAGTTTCAATTATAGAAGATAAATAAACCCCAGAAACCTGATTCCAGCCAGTCTTCGCTGGGATGTTGGGTCAAGGGGTCTGTGGGCAGCCTAAAAATGGCCCTCAGACCCTCATCCAGGCTAGCCAGGCACCCCAGTAGGGACCCAAACCCTGAAGGGACTGTGAGCAGCCTGAAAATGACCCTCAGCCCCTCACCCAGGCTGGCCACACCCCCATGGGGTGAGGGTTCCCACTGGGGGACTTGGCCAGCCTGCAAACAGCCATCAGCCCCTCACCCAGGCTGACCAGGCACACCAGCAGGTGGACATCCCCCAAGGGGTCCCAGACTGTGAGAGGGTACAGGCCGGGCTGAGGGACCTCCCTCCCCACCCCCAAGTGCACAAACTTTTGTGCACCGGGCCCCTAGTACATAATAAAGAGGTAATATGCAGATTGACCATCATGTCCTTGCACAAGATGGCCACCCTCATGCGGTCAAAGATGGCTGTTCCCATGTGATCACAAGATAGCTGGCAGAGGAGGGCAGCTAGGGGTGACCGGGTCAACAGGGGAGGACAGTTGGGGAGGACAGTTGGGGGCAACCAGGCTGGCAGGGAAGCAGTTAGATGTTAATCAGGCAGCAGGGGAGTGGTTAGGGGGTGATCAGGCTGGCAGGCAGAAGTGGTTAGGGGCAATCAGGCAAGCAGGTAGGTGAGCAGTTAGGAGCCAGCAGTCCTGGATTGTGAGAGGGATGTCCTAAACTAGCAGAAAGACATCCCCTGAGGGGTTTCAGATTGGAGAGGGTGCAGGCTGGGCTGAGGGACACCCCCACCCAGTGCATGAATTTCATGCACCAGGCCTCTAGTGGCAATATAACTCTCTTTAAGATTTTGCAAACTCCTGACCTACGTAAGTCAGCTGCATGTGCACAGTTATTTTCTAGCCATACTCTTTTTGATTTATTGTTTTTCTTTGTTATGTTATCACCTCCCAACCTCTATATTTTTCCTCCATTCTAAGTCAGCTAATCCTGTCTGCCCATCCACCCACTCTGGCTTCTGGAAAGCACATACCTACTCCCTCCCCTGAATCTTTAGGTCTGGGGTAACAGTGTCTCCTCTTGCTAGACCCAGGCTTCTGCATCATTGATTATTGGTTTGTGTAAACTCTGCCACAATCCAATAATCATCCTTTTTATTAAACACTTCTCAATGATTCTGTTTGCCTGTGCCACTTTTGTTCTCTCTTGGGATCCTAACTGATACACCACTTAGCTAATAAGGAGCCAGGAAGTGCCATCACTCCAACTGCCCAGAAAATTGAGATCTATAAATATCTAAGTGCACTAATAACTACTAGAATGTTCTCTTCACCAAGCCCTTTAAAGGGATATTCAGGACAATTCTATCCCTTTAAGAATATGTCCCTGCAAGACTGAGATTTATCAAACCATACATATGAATAAGATCAGGACAGACAGGACAATTCTCCAATTCAATTGCTGAGTAAGAGAATGGAGCTCACATTTGTGTAGGTGTCACAGGTAATATCTCTTCATCTTGATGTTTGAAGTTTGTGACTATGAACCAACTCTTTGAAGCTCTGTCCTTAATCCTTTGCTCATGAATTCAGCTGTCTGAGAGCCCTATTGCCTCTTTGATTCTGCTTGACTGCATTCCCAATGTACATCTTTTAACTTGTCCTTCTGCAACCTAAAAATTCTCTCCTTGGAGAGCCAACTTAAATTTCCACATGAAAGATTTTAATAAGTCCAATGAGTCACCATTTTTATTGTTTGAACAGATTTTCTTACAATACATTTCCACTAATTGCTTTTCAGTATATAGCCTGGCTATCCATGAGCCTGTGACCTGCCTTCATTCAATCAGCTGTAGCTAAGAGGGCAATATAAAACCCAGCATAGACCTCTGAGGCTAAAGAGGCACATAGGACAGATGCGATCTCATGAGGGTCTGTGGGAGGGGCACCTTTCCTGGGGCTTGTGCTAATGTAATAACTAAATCTCAGTTATAAACAGACAAATATTGCTGAGACTCAGTTTCAGCTAGCACATTGTATGACATGGCATGGAATAAAAGATGAAAACCAGATGACCGAGACAAAGAGTTCTCTAAAAGTTAAACTAGAAAAGATAATGGAATATGGAAACCAGAGGGCGACTAGAGATTGTATTACTCAGACTAGTGGTTCCGAAACATGGGCCCCGGAACCAGAGACATGAGCATCAACTTGCCAAAGCTGAGCGCTGCTGCCCCCAGCCAGGCTCCACGAGCTGTACCCAGCATGCGGTCACCTGGGTGTCTTGTTAAAATACAGGTTGTGATTCAGCAGGTCAGTGGTGGGACCTGAGACTGCCTGGCTAATAAGCTCCTGGGCCCGTTTTGTCATCTGTAGCCTTTGTTCAGAGTAAGTTGGTTCCTGGCATTAGTGGGGACACCTGTGCACAGATGTGTTTGCAGCAGAAACAAAGATGATCTGCAACACACTTTCTCAAAGGAGCTTTTGGAGCCAAACCTGCTCTGACTGAGTTTGGCTGACCCAACAGCTTTCTCCATATTCCCCAAAATGAAAGAAAAATTGATACATCTGGAATATCTGCCAAGAAATAAAAATGAAGATCACCAGACAGGGCAATTTATGCTTTATATGTTTTAAAATTTTATTTTAAGAACGATAATTTTTAAATGTTGAATATTTATGGTATTATCTTTCAATTTTTAATGATTTTATATATTAATTTCATGTTAACATCCACATATTTTAATATTTTCTGCTGCCCAAATCTATATCAGATAAGGAACATTTTTGCATGTTATTGAAATATGTAATCTTGTCACAATATATTGGGGAATAATAATGAATAACCATGCATTTATTATTTAATCTTTTTTAAATTTATCTTTGTTGTTGAAAGTATTACTGATGTCCATTTTTTTCCATTGGCCCGGTCCCCCTTAGACCCTTCCCCCTCCCAGGCCTTCACCACACTGTTGTCATTTGTTGGTTCCTGGGGCAGAGACCACCGCATTCAGGACTCCTGGCTGCTTCCTTTCCAGGTCTCCCCCCACAGTGCTTCCCACCCAGCCTTCCCTTAGGCTCCTGGAGTCTCCACCATTTCTGCACCAAAGCATCTGGTGAGCAGCTGCATGTGAAACTCCTTTGCTCTGGGTTTAAACAACAAAGCACAGAAACTGAGGCTTTCTCTCCAACCAGCTCTTGTCTATGGCTTAGAGGGCACAGCCCACTTAGAATAATTAAGCTTGACCTTATAACACTCCCCAGATCTTATCTGGGTAGCTAATGGGCTGAGGGAGGTGCAGCAAGTGCTGCCAAACAAGTGAAACTCACAAGAACATTGTAACTATGGTGAGCACTACCTTGTTTACCTCTGACTATAAAATACAGGCTCAGCTTGCCATCTGGACCTCTCTCTGTGGCCTCAACCAGGCACAAGAAGATCCACCCAGACCCAGCTTATTCTCTTTGTCTTTTCTAAATCCTTCGCCACCTCCTCGCAGGCTCACCGAACCCTTGGCTGTGCTGGCACCGCACAGCTACCTTCATGGCTGGATATTACCTGGGCCACTGGGCTAGTCTCTGGTGCTCTGAGCTCTGGAGCCCAGCCTGGGTTTGGGGCCTCAGTCTTCTGAGGGAACACACCCTCCCACAGCCCAGAGATCTCTCCTCACTCTGTGCCTGCGGCCCATGGAAGCTGGGCCAGCCCCTCTCTCGACCTCTCCCTTTCTCCCGGTCTCCAATATTTTCTGTCCTTTCTTTTTATGTCTCCTCCTCAGCTGGACCTCAGTTGGTAATGTTCCCCACTTTAGTTTTATTTTCAGTCTCATTCTGGGAGGAGGTTCAAGAAAGGTCTTCCTATTTGGCTGCCATTACCTCTTCCCCTATTATAATATCTTTTCACACAAAAATCACTGAAACTTTTAGAATAACCACATCACAGAAAAAATGATTCACTATATATTATTATGGTCACTCATTATTATTTAAAAGCACATGCATAAAATGTCACGCACAACACAGAATTTAGAATTATAGGAAATCGAGTTTCTCATTCTCCAATCCCATATCCCAGCCATTTGAAAACAAGGGGGGCCCAGGGATATGCCTTTTTTACAGCATCCTGGTCCTGCTGACGTTCATGTGTTGAGTGGGCAGCATTGCAGAACACGTCTGAGCCTGGAGCCAATCATTAGGTATGCTAGAGAAGGAGCTGCAAGGACAGATTAGGTGGAGGGCTCCCTGGTTCCCGCTGCCATCCTTCAAAACACGCCATGGCCTGCGCTGGTTTGGCTCAGTGGGTAGAGCATCGGCTTGCGGAATGAAGGGTCCAGGTTTGATTCCAGTCAGGGTGCGTGCCCAGGCTGCGGGCTTGATCCCCAGTGCAGGGTGCTCAGGAAGCAGCCCATCAATGATTCTCTCTCATCATTAATGTTTCTACTCTCTCCCTCTCCCTTCCTCCCTCTGGAGACTGCAGCTAAATCAGGTTGCTCACATATGACATGAAGGTATTGTTAGCTATTTCTATGGTTTACTGTGATAATTAATGTAAATGATACATCAAATCACCTTCTTAGAATCTGCCCAGCAAGTGGCCGATGACCACACCCTTTCTCCATCCCCACCCTGTCCACCTTATCCTTCCAGGAACTCGGTTCTACAGCTATTGGTTAACCACAGATTTAGGCCAGTGACATTTCTCAATAAATCCCGCTGTGCCTCCCAGGCAGCAACACGAGGAGTCTGGAGCCTGCAGGAGGAATGCAGCGTGAAGGGGAGCAGCATGGCATCCCCACTGGCTGCCACAAGGGATGTGTGCAATGGGCTGCTCTACATCTGTTAGGATTCAGCTCACACTTGCTCTGTAAGCATGGGCACTGCGTTCTTTACAGCAGATACCAGAATATTTCCAGATTCCTCACGCGAGAGCTCTCCAAGCTTGTGCTTTGAGAATTACAGTCACAAACACAGAAAAGCACTCCATGAGCACTAGCTTAGGATTCATGTTTGCTTTAAACTCTGCATTAATTGACTTAACCAAATGATCGATGTTTATGCGACGTATCATTTCAACAGTACATTACAAATGCTCCAAGGGAATGCATTCTATAAACTAACTTTGCATGAGACACAGCACACCGCAGAACTTTTTCATCTCACGGGCAATGTTTGTAAGTCAGTGTGTGAATTTTTCTATACATAAATGATAGAATAGAAGCAATGTACTGTAACTGTCAGCCAAATGGTATTAATTACTATATTACAGAGGCAAGGCCGTGAAAAGAAATAGATGGTCTTATGCAAAGGATTAAATATATATTCTCACATGTAATCAGTGTGGGCCTGGCTCTTAGGGTATTTCTTATCCCTCAGACCTGAGCCACTAATGTTTTGGGTCACACCACATCGTCACTTCCTGAATGTGTAATTGGGAAAAGTACTTACCACATTGTATTCTGTTGCCAGGGACGAATCTCTACAAATGATGGCTGTGTGGGCCTGGCCTTCCACGGTAATAATATGAGTTATCCACCTGTGGCTTCATTTTCACAGCTGAATGCCCTGCTTTCCCTCATTTTATGGAGGACAGGAGTCAGTTTTTGTATTAGTGTGCATGGGACACTGCCGGTGCCTTTGTGCTCAGGAGATAGCCAATAGCGATGTGATATAGGAAAGAATTCGTGAGAGCTGGATGCCCATGTTCTTTTGTGGGCGTCTGGGAGCATGTTTGTAGTTCCCTGGGAACATTCTTGTGTCTCCTAGCACTGACCTGTGGTGACGTTTTTTCTGTGCATGACCTCAGTCACAGTGATGGAACACTGTTTGTCCTTACTTTGCCATTGGACCGCTGCAGGTTAAGTGTCACCTTCTTCAGTTTACCCTCACAGTGTCTCAAGTCAGGCTCAGAATGCAGGGATGAGATGCTCAGGTACAAATGAGTCAGTACTGGGCAGAGCCATGTCCAGGGCATGACTGAGTGCTGAGTTGGAATCAAATAATACAGTATACAGATTATGTATTATAGAACTAGACACCTTAAATCTACATAACTTTATTGATCAATTAAGTTCAATAACAATTTTAAGAAGTTAAATCAATGTGGGATAATTTTTATACATATTCAGAATTATACTCATCAGGGAAGCATTTGACCACCATATGCAGATTTTTTGTATGTATTCTTTATTTTTACACTCAAAAAAAAAACCTAAGGTCTAATTTATAATAAAATGTACCCTTTTCAGTAATGTGTGAACATGTGATGCTGCAAGTTTTGACAAACACACCATCATGAAACCATCATCACAATAAAAATATAGGACAGTGGCTTCAAGGAATTTTCCTGTGACCCTTGCAGCCAACCCCTCCACCAGTCTCTAGTCCTTTTCAATCACTGGTCTGTTTGACCTCCCTTCAGTGTTTTAAAAATATTTTTTATTGATTTTTAGAGATGGAGGAAGGGAGAGGGAGAGAGAGAGATGATGATGTGAGAGCAAGATATTTACTGGCTGCCTCCTGCACACCCTGAATCTGGGCTCAAGCTCACAACCCAGGCTTGTGCCTGACTGGGAATCGAGTAGGCAAACGTTAGTTGCATGGGACAATGCCCACCCACCTGAGTCACAGTGGCCAGGGCTTTCCCTGCAGCTTTGCCTTTTTCAAGACTATCATAAAAATGTGACCACAGGATGTCATTTTTTTGGTACCGGATTCTGTCACCTAGTATAGTGCATTTCAGATTTCATCCTTGCTGTCATGTATATCGTAGGTTCATACATTACTAAGGAGCAATTTTATTTCTTTGTGTGGCTATGCCAGATTTGTTTATCTATTCTCCAGCTAAAGGACATTTGGGTTATTTCCAGTTTGGAGCAATTGTGAATATAGACACTATAAATATTTGTGTACGGATTTTCATAAGAGCCCAAGACTTCATTTTACGCAAGTAAATACCTAGGGATGAGATTGCAGGTGTGAGGGTAAGTGTATAATTAGCATTGTAAGCCTACCGAAGTGTTTTCCAAGTGACTGTCATTTTGCATTGTTACCAGCAGAGCCTGAGATTCCCGCTGCTCTACATCCTACTCAGCACTTGTTATGGGCAATTTTGACAATTGAGACCCCTTAAGAGGTGCATGGTGGTATCTCATTGTGGTTTTTCCTTTTCCTAATGACTACCTGTTGAACTTTTTTTCATATGTTTATTTGATATTTCAGTGTTTTCTCTGAGGAAGTATAGTTTAAAACTTTGACTCATTTTATATTGAATTTTTGTTTCCTTATTGAGTTTTGAGAGTTCTTAAAAATATATTCTACATAATACAAGTTCTTTCTTAGATAAGTGATTTCCAAATATATCCTTCCATCTATGACTTGTCTTTTCATTCTCTTAACAGTGTGTTTGAAAAGCAAAAGTTCTTAAATTGGATGACATGCCATCTATCATACCTTTGGTGTGAGATCTAAGAAGATCTCTTGTAGCTGAGTCTTGTGTGTTTTTTTCATCTGTTCAGTTCATTTGCATCTCAGGTTGTAAATGTAATTATTGATCGATATGGACTTCCTGTTGGCATTTTGTTCATTTTTTTCTGGCTGTTTTGTAATTGCTTTGCTCCTTTTTTACTTCCTTGCTTTTGGGGGTTTGATAATTTTCTGTAATACTGTGCTCTCTCCTGAGAGGGGTTGGGGGAATGACCCAAAAAGGCGATCCCCATAATAATTAGAATGTTAAAAGTATTATTTGCTTCCTTTAAGTTTTTTCTGCCTCTAAAAGTTGAAGATTCATATCAAGGAATCAGGAATTCAAAGATTAAGGGAAATATAGATCACATATATAACTAAGCTAGAAATACTGAAACATTTTTTCTCCTTAGTTGAGGATCAGTTACTTAATTCTTGCCTGAAAGAACAAAATAGTTTTAACAACTAACACATACAATTGTTTTAGGAGGGGAAAAGTCCTCTAAAAATAAGCACTCTGAGCAATTTGTAGCTTTATAAACAATTTTTATTAGTCAAAATTCCAAAACTTTAGTTGGAACACAAAACCTTTCAGCAATTAATCACTTCATTGTAAACTCTCAGTCCAGTAAAACTGACTTGTTTCTTTAGTCTAATGAAAGCACACCCTCGTTTGGATTTCTGAACCCTACTTTCCTCATAGCTGGATGATCCCAGTCTGTGTCTATGGCTTGATTTAGCGATTTCCGTTCATACTCAAAAGTGTCCAGGCTTGGATATAAAAGGCTGTTGGAGAAAACTCCACATTGGTGTAAAATGTGAACTGTACAGTGTTTTTGTTAGAGTAATAACATTAGGATCCATATGAAAAGAATGATGTAAATAGATGTTGTCTCATTCCACAAATATTCCATTAACTTCCTTCTCTCCATTCAGTCAGCATCGTTGGTACTTGGCATCAGCAGTGTCAGATGAACTGGTCTGTCATCTGTAATTGTGATAATAATTTGTTTCTAAAATTTCTGAAAGATGAAACTAAAATGTTACAAAAAATTGGTATTTCTTTAGTCGTTTTCAGAAGTGGATCATTAGTTCATAAATTACTGAGGAGCAATTTTATATCCTGATTTAATGATTCGAGACAAGATTTGGAGCAGAGAGTCCCAGATTCATATTTCATTTCTGCCATTTATTGGCTCTGTGACCTTGAGAAATTTATTCATTTTTCCCCTAAAACAATTATATGTGTTATTTCTACATTTTCCTTTTTAAAAAATTGAGACAGTGCTTATAAGATACTAGAACTAAATGAGATAGAATATATGAAAGCACTCAAAGAGTGCTTGGTAAATTGTAGGCAATCAGTAAAAATTAGTTGACCCTAATATGATAAAAAAAATGCTCAGACTCTTGAAATATAAACAGTTCTATGAACCTGTAAGTAAAATGTTTGCAAAGAAAGTAGCCCTGCATTGACAGCCACTGTGTGGGGGCCAGAAAAATGTAGAATAGGTGTTGGGAAGGAAGAAGTTTTTCTCTGCCCTTCTAGATTCTTCTGGATGATGTAAGTCTTAGATCTGAGACAGGATAATAAGAGAAAATAATCAAGTTTAATTTGTATGTATGTGTGGGAAACCTATAAGAATATGGGGTTCCAAAATACATCTGGCAATTGGGACTTATTTGCTATCTTGAGTTAAGAAGAGGGTAGTGATTTGGGACTTCAAAGGGGAAGAAGTTTTATGAGTTCTATATATATTTTGGAAATTATAAAACACACACCAAACAAACAAACAATCCAATCAAAAAGTGGACAAATCTGAAAATACACCTCTCCTAAGACGACATGCAAACAGCCAATAGATATATGAAAAGATGTTCAACCTCACCAGCAATTAGGGAAATGCAAATCAAAACTACAATGAGATACCACCTCATACCTATTAGAGTGGTCATTATCAACAAGACAAGCAATAATAAGTGTTTGAGAGGTTGTGGGGAAAAGGGGACACTTACTCACTGTTGGGAATGTAGACTGGTACAACCACTATGGAAAGCAGTCTGGTGATTCCTCAAAAAAAGTAAGAATAGAGTTTCCATACAACCCAGAAATCTCTCTTTTGGGTATATACCCAAAAACCTCAAAATCATGTGTTCACAAAGATATGTGTACCCCAATGTTCATTGCAGCATTATTCATGATGGACAAGACCTGGAACAACCAAAGTGTCCTGACATAGATGACTGGATAGGAGAAGATGTGGTACATATTACAATGGAATACCAAAAGAAAGGGTGAAAGAGCACCTTTTGCAACATGGGTGGGCCTTGAGAACATTGGGCTAAGTGAAATAAGTCAGTCAGAAAAAGCTGAGTATCATATGATTTCACTCATATGGGGGATATAAAACTGAAACTTGTGAATACAAACAGCAGTGTGGTGGTTTTCAGAGGAAAGGGGGTGGGGAGAAAAGGCATCCTAAGATATGATGACAGGAGAATATTTGACTTTGGATTGTGGGCACACGGTGCAATATACAGATCTTATAACAGAAACTGACACCTGAAACCTATATGTTCATGTTGACCAATGTCACCCCAATAAACTTAATAAAGAAATAAAAACAAAGGGGAGAAAGGCAATTCACATACATGGAAAAGTGATTGATCAATAAACAAATGCTTGCTGGGTCATCTTTAACAATGAGACATAGAGAACTTTGATCAGGCAGGCCTTGCTAGCTTGTTCCCAGTCTACCACACTAGTTTATAGAGTGTGTGTGAGGGGTGGGAGAGAAAATGGGGGGAGTAGGTTTACAATTGTTCATGGGAAATAATGCAATAATTAATCAATAATAATATAAGAACAAACTGTTTAGTGTATACTCACAACTTGTATTATTACTGATAAATTATTATATTATTTTCCATGTGAACAACTGTAAGCCTACTTTTGCCCCACCCTGTATATATATTTTACTAGAGGCCTGGTGCACGAATTTGTGCACAGGGGCGGGGGGGTCCCTCAGCCTGGCCTGCAGGATCAGGCCCAAACTGGCTCTCCAACAACCCCTGAGGAGTCCTGGATTGTGAGAGGGCACAGGCCAGGCCAAGAGACCCCACCAGTGCATAACTGGGGCTGGGGAGGGACACAGGAGGTTGGTCAGCACAGGAAGGCTCCAGGGTGTGTCTGGCCTTTCTCACTCAGTCCTGATCAGCCAGACTGCAGCAGCAAGCTGACCTACCGGTCAGAGCGTTTGCCCCTTGGTGGTCAGTGCATTTCACATTGAGGGGTTGAGCAGCCTAAGCATATTATTAGCATATTATGCTTTGATTGGTTGAACAGCTGATGAGATAACTATACACCTAGCATATTAGATTTTTATTATATACATTAGTTAGCTCTGGTGGTAGGTTTTTGTTTTCCTGGAATAGGCCTCTTAGATTCTTCTAGGCAGTTTTGGAGAAGGTCAAAGGTTCTTCTTGAGTCTTTTTTCTTAGAAATAAAACAATCCTCATGCCAGAGAGACAGACTTTGGGGTAGCAAGTTTTGCTTCCCTACATAGGTAAGCTCATCCCCAGTATCTGAAGAGGAACTTTAAGGCCTTCTTTCTCTCGCCTGTTTTCTACATCACTTGCCTTTAGGTCTGTGCCAGTGCCCCACAGAAAGTGTTGAAATCATTATTCACTGAAAAGCTAAAATGAAAATAAAGACAAAGTGGAAGTAGTTTCACAATGTGTCTCAAATAAATGACTGTCTGACGTAGTTTGACTTTTTTGGAATGCTCTGAACTGCTTGAATGACTTCTACCTCCTAGTCCTTCCTGGCATCGGATCTGTGGGCTCATGAAAGTGTGAAGTTTCTCCTCAAGTCACCATGAACTGAGTCATCATATTGCCTCCAGACCCGCCTTTTAGCAAATAGACTTATAATGAATAAATAATCAGGTTTCAAAACCTCTACATGTTGACTTTCCAAAAGACTCACCCTGTTGACTCTTTTCATCTTCTGATTCATAACTTTCCCTTTGAAATTTGGGAAGATACAGTCACATTTGAAAATAGAACTAAGGTTATATTTGGCGGAAGACATGGCTACTACCTACTATCTGGTTTGGGATCCTGAAGCAAACTGTAAAAAATAAACAATTATGCTTTTTCCCCGACATGGGAACTGGGATCTGAGATTTATGCACACATCTAGGCCATCCAGAATTTTGTGTCTTGTGATGGTGGACTGTGGAGTTATTTTCTTAGGAACAAATGAAGAAGAAGACCTGGGCTCAAAGCTTCGGCTTGTTGTTAAGCTACTGTATGTCTTTCAACAATTTGCTTCACTTCTCTAGTCCTCGGTTTCCTCTAACGTACAATGAAAGAGTGGAGTCAGACTTTTTGGGGGGCTCTTTTAGATTGCAAAAACCTACTGTCCTATTTTAAATTAATCCAGCAATTCTTATATATTTAAGAAATGTCTACAGTATTCAAGGAACATCTTTACCCTATTAGATATTCATTTTACAACATTATATATTTCGCTTCACTGTATGATAGTGATTTGGGATGTGGAGCAATCCTGATGAGGAAATCCCATCAATGAGTATTCGGCACTTACTCTGTGTCAGCATAACTTTTTATAATTGCATTTGACCAGGTTTATGCAAAAAAAAATAATCAAGCCCCTTTAAAAAAACAAAAACAAAAACAAAAAAACACTACAGCCTGACCGGTTTGGCTCAGTGGATAAAGCGCTGGCCTGCGGACTGAAGGGTCCCAGGTTCGATTCCGGTCAAGGGCATGGACCTTGGTTGCGGGCACATTGCCAGTGGGGAGTGTGCAGGAGGCAGCTGACTGATGTTTCTCTCTCATCAATGTTTCTAACTCTCTATCCCTCTCTCCTCCTCTCTGTAAAAAATCAATAAAATATATCTTTAAAAACAAACAACAAAAAAACCACTACAATATTAAAAAGTTGTCAATTAGTTGAAGCACAGGTCCTAGTAACAAAATATCTTTGTTGAAGCTCCTCTTTCCATTTATTTCTCTGAAGATGTCAAATATTTTTCTTTCTATAAATAATTGATTTCAATTTTTCAGAAATTTCCTGTTCCATTGAAAATAAGTAAAAATGATGGCTAAGATTTTTAACAACTTAAGTGAATGCATGGGTTGACTAGACAGCGATGAACCTGGTAAGGGACATGCACAAGTCCTGAGGGCCAGCATTTCCGCTCCTGGTAAATACTCCTTCAACAAGGACATGGCCTAGTGATTAGAGACGCACCACTTTTAGTAGCAAGAGAGTAAAACATGTTTGTTATGTAGGTTTCCTATTCCTACACGTAGCATATGACTGTTTTTAAATATACTTAGCACTAAATAGAAACCAAAACAAGAAAGGAACAGACATCTATATCTGTTTGCTTCGCAGCTCACTCCCGCCAACATTCTGAGAGCATGTCCAGAAGAGACTGCATGGAAACATTGGATTCAAAAAACACGTGTCCCATTTATGACTTTGCGTTTTACAGATTTCACATCCTGGGTAGAACATCATGATAAAATGGAAGCTTCTCTTACTACTCTGTTCTGACTGAACGGTGGTTGATAAGATGTTCTTTATGAGTAGAAGAAAGCAGAATAGTATTATATTATGCTTTACACCTCACAGTTGCAGTAGGTTTTATTTTAGTTAGAGGAGTTGTAGAATAATAGAGGAACCAGAAAAGCATGATGAATGGTAATTAATATCTTGGGTTCTTTGAATTTGTTGATAGTTTTATTGACAATTAATTTCTTATTAGCTACATTTTATAAGATGTACCAGTATTCATTGCTCTATCCTGCAAGAACAACAGGAACTACTTATATATAATATATAGAATAAAGAAAAAAATTCACTCAGCTGTGTGACCTCAGGCAAAAATCACTAGGTTTTCATTTCTTTATCTGTAAAATCAGGATGGTGGACATCAGCTTTCACATCTCCTGTCTCTGATGATAACCCGCAGAGAGGGAAATGTGCCGACGCGCACCACTCTCTACAGTTAGCGACGTGCTGGCTGTATTCTAGTGCATGCGACGGAGAGCAGCACGTTGGCTTCAGCAGGACCTGCTGCGTCGCAGCTGTCTGGAGAGAACAATAGGAAACGTTTCTGCAGAGATGATGAGGAACGCCGAGGAGCTCTGAGGTTCTTGTTCCCATGGAAATAGAACCTCAATTAAAATTCTATTCTCATCTCTCTGAACCACGCACAAGATTCCGAAACTGAAATTCAAGAATGATTCTGAGACACCTGCTGAGCTTTGTAATAGGCCCGTGGCCCTTCCACACTGATGTGACTCAGCTCTGAGAGACCCTCATCACAGTCACTTCTGGAGGGTTTACAAATGAACTCCCACATCCCACCCTGGGTGACCGCTGTATCAGAATTCACTGGTGTGGTCCCGGCACATGGATGGGATCCCTGGGTGGAAACACATGTAATAAAATTCAGCTTCTATATGTGATCTGGACATAAAAAGGGAGAAAATGTGATCAAGTCATTTTCTTTCACAATCAAAAGGTGAATACCCCCAAGGAACAGCCCACATTCATTACTGTAATTTGTTGGAAATGTTTCATACTAACTATACAAATGATGCTGATGGTGATATGAAGGGAGACTGGGTTGGTGCAAAGAACAATTTGTCCAGCTATGCAGCAGCTATAATAAATGCCAGGCCTCAGAGCAGCTATCAGAATGATTTTTTAAGGGAAAAGATCAACCATTAGTGAAATGCAAACTGAAAGCTGATAGAATAGTAATAATTTAAATCCATTGGATGTCTACCCAGTCCAGGCACTGTGCTAGAAACTTCCAATACATTCTTTCTAGTCATCATAGCAAGTTAATTACCCATCAATAGGTGAAGAAATGGAAGCTAACAGAGATTAAAATACTTCCCATGTTTTGAAACTAATAATTAGCAAAGCCAATATACCTAAAACCAGGTCTTACCATGGTAGACTTTCCTGGATGTGCTACCAATTCCATCATTCCCCATTACCTGGAATACCTGGACAGAAGGAAAATGCTTTCCTTGTGCCACAATCTTTGCTGTTGATCCAGACACTGTTGCTATTACAGGAAGGACGTGGGGAAAGCTTTTGTCCTGCAGCCATCCGCAGGCACAGAAGGAAGTTCAGGTAAACAAAATGCTCAGAGAGCCTTCCTCCTTGCACCATGCTGTGTGGGGAGTGGAGTGGACTCCAAGCCAGTCTGGCTTTCTGAAAAGTGCTGATAGGAAGTGGTCATGGGTGGGACTTGCCCACAAATATGAACAGGCAACAAGGTGAGAACTGGGTGAAGGCAGGGTTGAGTGAAGGCAAGGCTGGAAGGCTCAGGAGCCCGGGAGAAGCAAGGGCAGTGGAACATTTTTATTGTAAAGGATTGGTCCCGAGGAGCTTGAGTGAGAGAGAGGTGTGTGACCTCACTGGAGCCCATTTGAACAGAAAGAAGAGAGAAATTCCCATTCTTCTCTCTGAGGCCTGTCTAATCATTGCACCAAAAAAGAAGGGAGCATTCTTCCTGCATGATAAGAAAATTAAGCAACGGCATGATGTACATAAAACCTGCTTTTATATGTGTATTAAAGACCCTAAACCAAGAGGCATCCCCATGATTCACTGGTTTATAAGTTAAATGTTTCTATACCAAGTATGTTTTTCTTCTAGAGTTAAAGATAGTTTAGATAGTTTTATTCCCGTTCTTTTAACAAACTGGATCGGCCTGGCTGACCCAGTGCCATAATTCCATGAATCACTTTGAGGTTCCTAACACATGAGGGTGGATGAGTCGTGATCAGGGGCATCCTGTATAATAAAAGGCTAATACGCAAATTGACCAAATGGCAGAACAACCGGTCACTATGATGCACACTGACCACCAGGGGACAGATGCCCAATGCAGGAGCTGACCCCTGGTGGTCAGTGGGAGTTCCACTCAGCCAGAAGCCAAGCTCATGGCTGGCAAGTACAGGGGTGGTGGCAGGAGCCTCTCCCACCTCTGTGGCAATGCTATGTCTGCCTGCAGACTTAGGTGTGGGGAGCATTTCTAAGCCAGCAGGCAGACATTCCCCCAAGGGGTCCTGGACTGTGAGAGGGCACAGGTGAGGCTAAGGGAATGCCCCCCCCCCTCTAATGCATGAATGTCATATACTGGGCCTCTAGTTTGCAATGAAAAGGATTGGTACAGACAATCTCAACTTACAGACAAAGAAACTTATTTCAGAGAGAGAGTGGTTTCCTAATGGTCCCAATAGGTTTTGGTGGCAGAGCTGTGCTTATGAGACTGATGACTTCAACTCCAGGGGTCTTTTCATTTTCTTAAGGGTTTCCAACACATGTTCCTTCAAGCTGAGAGGTAAGCTATGCAGGGACCAACCTTCCTGGGCTGGTACAGTGCTCCCTCTGCTGAGGGTGGAATTTGTTAACAGCAGCCAACAATTCCAGGTTCCCAAGGTGGCCCGTGCCTTCTTCAGTGGGCATGTCAGCTGCTGGCATGAAGCAGATTAAATCATGTGTCTTTAGATGATTGAGGACTGGGAAGCGATTGTTCTTTCCAGCATGAACCCCTTAATCAGATCTAGATCAGGATTCTCTCTTTGCAAGTCATGAAGTAAACTTAACATGTCTAAAGTTAACATCATGCTTTATGCATCTCAGTGTCATCTCCCACAAATGTCCCACTGAAAGTAGAGCAATGGAAGGCATCAGTAGGATTGCCTGATCTTATTTGACACCCATCATGTGAAGGCTGCAGTACTAGAGGTCAAGGTTCTTCAGAACTGGGTGCTCTTTTGTAGAACATAGGATCTTCCATTAGTCAGACTCTGTCATGTCTTCATAATTAGACCTGATGACGTTTAACGGTTCCATATCTCTAAGACTCCAGTTTCTTAAGATGATTATATTATGTTTCATTTTATTCTCTTACTGTGGTAAAATATACATAACAAAATTCAGCATTTTAAGCATTTTTAAGTCCCAGTTCACTGGTGTTAATGCATTTACCTTTAATGCAACTATCACCACCATCTAGCTCTAGAACTTTTCAAGTCCATTAAACATTCACTTGCCTTTTCTCCTCTCCTCAGTCTTTTCAACACAATTCTATTTTCTATTTTGATGAATCTGACTATTCTGGGTACCTCATCTAAGTAGAATCATACATAATTTGTTCATGTCTACAAGGTTCATCCATACTGCAGCATGGTTCAGAATTTTCTTCCTTTTTGAGACTGAAAAATATTTCATAGTATCTATACACCACAAATTGTTTATTCATTCATCTGTCAGTGGATGCATGGGTCATTTCCACCTTTTGGTTATCTAATCTAATAAAAGAGTAATATTGAAATTGACCATTTCTCTGGGACGCCTAAGCCACACCCACCATCCAATCAAAACGGCTGTATGCAAATTAACCCAGCCAAGATGGAGCCTGTCAGTCACGGAGCTAGAGTAAACAGGAGGCTTCAGTTGCACCAGGAATAAACTGTCTGCCTAGGCCGGCAGGGCTTCTCTCTGATCATGGCAACATAGTTGCAATTATAGAAGCCACAGAGCTGAAGCAAACAGGAGGCTTCCATTGCACCAGTAATGAAGGAAACTGCCTGCCTATGCCAGCTGGGCCTCTACTAAGGCAATATTCTTTCAATTATAGAAGCCATGGAGCTGAAGCCAACAGGAGGCTTCATTACCTGCCTAGGCCTCAGCTTAAAGCAACAGAGTATCAATTATAGAAGATAATTAAACCCCAGAAATCTGCTTCCAGCCAGCCTTGCTGGGACGTTGGGTCAATGGGAGCTGTGGGCAGCCTGAAAATGGCCCTCAGCCCCACACCCAGGCTGCCCAGGTACCCCAGTAGGGACTTGAACCCTGAAGGGACTGTGGGCAGCCTGAAAACAGCCCTCAGCCCCTCACCCAGGCTGGCCACACCCCAATGGGGTGAAGGTTCACACTGGGGTCCTTGGCCAGCCTGCAAATAGCCATCAGCCCCTCACCCAGGCTGGCCAGGCATGCCAGCAGGTGGACATCCCCAGAGCGGTCCCAGACTGTGAGGGGGCACAGGCCGGGCTGAGGGACCTCCCGAGTGCACAAATTTTTGTGCACCAGACCCCCAGTCTTTAATAATGCTGCTCTGAACATGGGTGTAAAAATATCAAAAGCATCCATTTCATGATTTAACTATTTAACTAGAGGCCTGGTGTAAGAAATTCATGCTGGGGGTGGGGGGATGAGAGTGTCCCTCAGCCCAGCCTGCACCTGCTCCAATCTAGGACCCTTTGGGGGATAACCAGCAGTCAGACATCCCTCTCACAATCTGTAACTGCTGCCTCCCAACTGCTTACCACCCTGCCTGCCTGATTACCCCTCACCACTCTGCTGCCAGCCTGATCAATGCCTAACTGCCCTCCCCTGCCAGCCCAGTCACTGCTAACTGCCCTCCCCTGCTGGCCTGATCACCCACAACTGCCCTCCCCTGTCGGCCATCTTGTGGTGGCCATCTTGTGCAAGGGTGTGGCAGTTAATTTGCATAGCACCTCTTTATTATATAGGATGATGTTTAATTTTAATCTCAAATGGATAAAGTCCTATATTAATTTGTCATTACATAATTTGGGCTAGTTCAACAGATTTGTGAAAATTTTTCTTGCCTTGATGTTAGCAAGTCTTTTTTTTTTCTTTTTAATTAAAAGAGAACTTTAATCCTTTCTTTAATTCTCTTTTTCATCTAGGAAGCACCAGTTGGTTTGTGTTGACTGCCTATTATTGCTATTACATAACAGTCTTGAATAGAAGAGTCATATATTGACAAATATATTATCCTCCTCATAATGTCCAGAATGACTCAGACTATCAATATAAAATGATTAGCTCATACATTTCAAAAATGCAATAGAAATGGAACTTCCCTAAATATTCATAATTCCACCTCAGGTAAAATCAAATTTGCCACAAGGTTGCATACAGAAACACTCTATTAGTTTTCTAATTTGCAAGGTTTCTTCAATCTTCATTTTATTATTAATATTTTCTGCTCTCCACCCACCAAAGAAAATATAATTGAAATATACTCCCAGGGCTTCTAACAGCTATAGTTAGGATAACTTAGTACTGGAAACTGCCTTAATAAAACTTAGACCTACAAAAGGAAACTAGAGAGATGTCAAGGAGTTGAAAATTTCTGTTCACAGAGTCCTTCCCTGAAAATAACTAAGAGTGACAACCAGAATTTTCATACTTACAGGCAAAATTTTGGCTAGAGTGATGATAATTCTAACATTAATGTAGAAATTTCAATAAGACAAATACATGCACTCAAGCAAAATATTTTGTTAGAGGTCAAGTTAACCACTTATACAAATTGTTGGACACTGACATTTATACATGCTTCACCTTGACATAGTAAGTATGGCAGGGACAGTTAACAATTGCTGAATGAATGTCCACGTGTTTTCCCACATTTTCCAGCCCTTTGCAGTTAGGTGAGGTCACATGGCCGGCTCTGTTTAATGGGTTGTGAGTAGAAATGTATGCCAATTCTAGGTCATTTCATATAAGAACTGGGAAGTCAAAGGCATGCTTTGTGTTGACTATATTCATTTAACTAAGCTGTAACTATATTTTGAATAATTCCTTTCCTGTATGATTCTGAATTAGAGTTGGCCCAAAGAGAAGTCCATACAAGGTTTAAAACCAGAAATCAAGTTGCCATCAGAAGGTCTTTGTGGTTAGATAGTGAAAAAGTGATGGGAGAGGACCAGTAGTGTCCAGCTCGTCCTTACTCTCAACCCTCCATCTGTCCTTCCTGCCTGTAGGAGAATGGTGCATGCAGATCCACCACCAGAGGCAGTAGCATCCCACATGCTCTCCACCAGCAACTCTTTGCAGCCCCACATCCATAACTAGATACCCCTGGCTGCCCAACCCGTCCTCACATGCCATGCTCAAAGCAGGAGTGCTTGTGATTTTTCTCTGATTTTCCTCACAACAGCATTGCAGCAGTCTAGACTGATGAAATAATCACAGGGAGGATAGTTTCTCTTGAGTGCTAAGAACTCCAACCAACATTTTCCTGTACAGAAAAAAAACAAACAAACACACGTTTTTATTTCGAAAGCCACTATAATTTTAGAGTTTGTTTCCATAGCATTACCTAGGCTAACCCAAGAAATATAATCCAAGGTATTATTGGATTAGAATGCAACTAACAGAGAATCTAGCATCCTATCCAGTAGCTTAGAAGGTTTTTATTCCTCATTCATTTAAGTTGTCAGTGTAAGTTGAGAAAAATGAAAAGGTCTGGACATTTATGCAAACTGGACATACTAGTATTTCAAGGGGACTGTGGTCTTGTGAATAATGACCAGAACACAGGCTACCTAAGGGAAGACACCATGGCTCATGCGTCTTCACTCTAACGCATCCAGTCCCATACACAGTGGCCTTAGTGGGCATGGGGAACAGGGAAATAAGTGGAAATATGGGCAACAGGCACAAAGCCAAGTGATATACCTAATGTAAAACCCTCAAAGTTGAGTGAGAGAGGAGCAATTTAAGGCCATCGCCCATAGAAATGGTGGCATCTCGAGAATCATAGAGGCATTTGACTAGCCAGCTGCATGCTAGATAAAGGCTGGTGTGAGCATTGCCACTGAGCAGATTTGAGCATGATGAGCGCTCTTGAAAGTGTTTTACACACCTCCTGCTGTTTGGGGGCATTTTTCCACGTGGTGATGCTTGAAGTCAGCAGCCAATACAAGTAGAATGGTAATGAACACTGTATAGGAAAAGAAATGAATGCTTCCCGGCCATGTGGCTCAGTGGTTGAGCATAGACCTATGAACCAGAAGGTCATGGTTTGATTCCCGGTCAGGGCACAGGCCCGAGTGATGGGCTTGATCCCCAGTAAGGGGTGTGCAGGAGGCAGCAGATTGATGATTCTCTCATCATTAATGTTTTTATCTTTTGCTCCCTCTCCCTTCCTCTCTGAAATCAATTTAAAAAAAAATTAATGCTGCATTTTAGTATGCCATGCTCTCAGATGAGGTCCTCAGTGATCCCCCCAGCGCCATGTAAAGGAGCCCATAGGGAAAAGGACGAGGCAGGATGTAGCATCATCAAGATGACCACTGGACAAGGAAGCAGACCCCTGGGAAAGGAGACTGCTGAGAAGGATGATGGAACTCCTCCTCCCTTAGATGGAGGGAGTGAGAGTGGGGAGAGATGCAATTGAGTTGGATATTAGGGTGAAGTTTTAAATTACATTGGCTAGACCTTTAATAAACACATCTAATTGGGCATTTCTATATTAGATCAGAATGTCATTAAGGAGCAGGGGGGAAAAATGCCAACAGAATTTGATTAAATATAATACTGGGAGAAAGCATTTCATAGTAATAGCCCACTACTCAGTGAACTGGTTATATTCATCACGACTATCCAGTTTTTATCCGGAGTTTATAGCCACAGTTCAAAAGAGTAGGAGGCATTCCCCTACATGCTGAGGTCATCGGGGAAGTGCCAGTATTGGTCAGGAAGTAGATGCTGGGGGGAAATGTTGGCGAGAGAGACTTTTTTGTAGTTCCTGTGGAAGAAACAGGCAAAGTGAGCTAAGCAGGCCTAGCATTGCCTTGTCTGGATCATTTCAGCAGGCTCCAGGCTGGAGAGGCTGTCTTTAACAGTTTGGAAAATCCATATATTTATAAACTAAATACCATACTTATAAATATATGAGTCACAGAGGAAATTAGAAAAGATTTTATACTGAAGTAAGTAAAAGTACAACGTATCAAAATTCATGAGCTATGCCCTGGCTAGTGTGTCTCAGTGGGTTGGGCATCATCTGGTGCACCCAAAAGGTTGCCAGTTAGAATACCGATCAGGGTACCTGCCTGGGTTTGGGGCTGATCCCTGGTGAGTGTGTACGGGGAAGCTAATTGACGTTTTTCTTTCTCTCTAAAAATCAATAAAAATATATATTTTTTAAATTTCATGAAATGTAGCTAAAGAAATTTTTAGAGGAAAATTTATAGGAATAAATACTTTAAAAGTACTACTACAAATAATCTAATTTTCTACCTTAATAACTAGAAAAAGAAGAGTAAAATAAATCCAGAGCCAGAAAAAGGGAGAAATAACAAAGAACAAACATATATAAAACTTAAAAAAAAACACAATGGGATAAAAGATAATGCAATCAAAAGCTATTTGTTGAAAAGAACAATATAATGGATAAAGATTTTATCAGACTGATTAAAAAAAACACACACAAAACAAACAGAAAATAAAAGATTCCAAAATGGTAGCAGACACTCTCCCAGGACCAAACTGGAAATACAACTCAAATACAGAGAAAAACCACCCTGAAAAAAATAAACTGAAGACTCTCTGGAGAGAGCCCTGATAACCAAGGATAGAAAGTGGAGACCACATAGAGACTGGTAGGAAGTGTGGAGGCACAAAAGGGCTGGCTGGGCTCCCATAGACAGCAGCTGAAGGTCTGGAGGGATATCTCAGCTGTGGGAGGTTCCCACTGAGAACTCTGGGGTCTTAAGCCTCAAGTTGAGCTCCCCAGCAGATAGCAGGGGAACTGAGGAAGGTGCCCACATAAGATCTAGCTGTTAAAAGCAGCAGAGTTCCTGTCTTCCAGCAAGAGATGGCTGGAAATGCAGGCCTCCTCTTAAAGGGCCAACACACAAAATTGTGTGTGCAGCCACTCACCTTGGACTCCAGGAGAGGGAGGGCAGAGTAGACTCCAGCTGTGTGGAGCAAGGTTTGGGGGTTCTGGGGTTGGAGCTGAGTGGGCAGCCACCCCAGTTCTCTGTGCTGAGTCATTCCCTCACACTGAAGAGGACATCTTTCTCTGTGGACCTTTGCTACCCAGGCGTTATTTTGTCTGGGGGGAAGGCAGTTGCCCCACCCTGTTGGAAGACCTCTCACCCAGCCTTGTGGTCAATAGCCTGAAGCTAATCAAAACGGAGTGTCAGTGTGACTGCAGGCGGAGGCAGATCTCTGGAGACTTTGAGTCTTTGCCTGATCTAATTCCAGTCCTAAGGATAGGAAAAGCAAACCCTGGTGCACATCTTGGTCATTTCCAGCGGAGGGAGCCACAAACTGTGGATTGCTGATAGCTCCAAACAGGGTACTCAGGGCCAGCATAGTGTCTAACATTGTCCTGAACTAGAGGTTGGGACTCCTAGCAGATCTACCTAATACACAGACTCAAACCCAAACAGGCAGCCAAATTGGGGAGACAAAGAACAAAGAAAATAAGTCATATTTATTTTATTTCAGTAAAAGCTTTATGCAAAATAAAAATGAGAGTAACATTATTTTGTGTTCTTTTGAACTAAATGATTTTTTTACTTATAAGAAGTATAAATATGTCATAAAATTTAACCATATCTATAACACATACTAAATGTGACCTTCAGGAAATAATTTAGTCATCTTTGTAGAATGCAATCATTACACTAGTTCTTATGTAAACTCCTTTCCATTCTAAATATCAATGATTAAAATGTCACTTGTAGCCCTAGCTGGCTTGGCTCAGTGGATAGAGCATTGGCCTGCAGACTAAAGGGTCCCAGGTTCGATTCTGGTCAAGGGCACATGCTTGGGTTATGGCTTGATCCTCAGTAGGGGGGACGTAGGAGGAAGCCAATCAGTGATTCTCTCTCATCATTGATGTTTCTATCTCTCCCTCTCTTTCTCTCTGAAATCAATAAAAATACATATTTTTTAAAATGTCATTTGTAAAAACATACTTAGTACATCCTTAGTCATTAGTGTCTTCATTTTTTTTAATTTCACCAGTAAGGATTATGAAACAAAGGCATGTTTTGGTTTCTTATTAAAAAGTCTTTTCAACTAATTGAAACACATTTTCTGATTTTCACATTTTTTTATTTAACTTGGACTATTTGTTTCCTTTTAATCCTGCAGCTTGTTCATAGTAGGCATTGTGAAAGTCCATTAGCCAATTCTTTGGGGATCGTGGTTGTTTTTATAAACAGTGCACAAGACTGTGGAGGGCTTCAGAAATGTCATGTTGTTTTTGGCTCTGAGAGTCAATGGGGACTGAGGTAATACATATTTTGTTTAGGTATTTGTCTCTCAGGGGTAGACTGGGGCACAGGGAAAGGGGGATTTGGAAGAAATAAATGATAAATTTGTGGGATGTTATATGAACTACTTTATATCTAACAAAAGAGATTCTATAAATATTTGAAAGGTGGTATCCTTCAATGCTTGAGGGTTCCAAAGAACTGGCAGGGTCATGCTGAGTGTAACTAGTAGCCTGGTGTGACTCTTCAGAGTTACCGAGATCTGTATTACCATGGTTCTCTTACTCAGCTACTCTAAGGAGACTATACGGAGATGGTATGGTAGGAGAAGGAACTTGGGCTCCAGAGTCAAAGCCATTAGAAGTTCGAATCCCGCTCTGCTACTTTGCAGCAAAGTGGCCTCTCTGCAGAGTCAGATGCCTTGTGAGAGATAGAAACACCAATGAGCTAAACGCCTTGAGTATTGAATAGAATTTGTGCACAAGGTGCCTAGAGCACATCAGACTCCGAGTAGATACCCCATAAATGCTAATTCATTTCTTCTGCTTCTTCCTTTCAATCAGCAGACTGAGGGTTCTAGGTGAACTATTGGTTAATACTGACACTTTCCTAATTTGATTTGAAAAACAAAGATGCATCAGTTGAAACAGATGTCACCCACTAGAGATGTTTTAAATTTCCAAGAAAAAACTGAGAAACTATTGTGCAAAAAGTGTTTCACCATAAACAAAACCCCATATTTAAAAAAGCTAAAGGGGGAACCAACCAGATTACAAATGGGTCAGTCTTATGCATCACATCTACCTCTTGAAGAGAATTATACAAACACTTTAAAAATGTATTGGCCATTAGAGTCTCAAGTATGTAAAGCAAGTCTCACACATACATATTATTGTAAGAATTCTGAAAAGGCATACATGAAAATATTGCAGTCATTTCTAGAAAGTGAGATATTAAAGTATTTTTTCTATTTTATAATTAACCCCATTTAACAAAAAAATTTACGGATAATGGGTAATGTTAATAATCAGAAAAAAACATGAAAATGTCTTAGAAATAGGTTTCCAACTTTAGCCTGTGTTTCTGGCTTTGACTCTTGTTAGCCTGTTATGGTGAGGACTGTAAAAGGGACCCTGGAGAGAATAGGAAAAAGCAGACTGCTATTCACAAAGGAGCAGACACCTTATAGTCTGCTTCAAATCATGACTTGAGATAAACTTCCTGTTTAGTGCACTAGTATAGCCAACTTTCAGTTCCATTATCATACAAAAGGCAAGGCACTGAGAACAGACCCTGAGTCCATTGGACCATGATTTCCCTTATATGGGGAATCTGAGCAAATAAACATCATAGAAACAGACTCAGAGATACAGAAAACAGATGGACAGTTGTCAGAGAGAGTGGGTTGGTGGCTGGGTGAAAAAGGTGAAGGGGGGAAGCAAAAAAACAACAATAGAACACCTCATAGACACAGGCGACAGTAGGACAATTACCAGAGGGAAAGGGGGATGGGGGAGATGGTCGAAGAACTTAGTGGGGATAAGAGGTAATGGAAGGAGACTTGACTTTGGATGTTGAACACACAATACAATATACACATGATATATAGAGTTGTGCACTTGAAACCTATATAATTTTATTAACCAACTAGGGGCCCGGTGCACAAAAATTTGTGCACTCGGGGTGGAGGGAGTCCCTCAGCCTGACCTGTGCCCTCTCACAGTCTGGGACCCCTCAGTGGATGTCCTATGATGGCCCCAGTCTGCCAGGCGCCTTTTGTGTGTGTGTGTGTGTATATGTGTGTGTGTCATCACTGGGGACCTGCCCCCAGCCGCATCTGAGGCTCGGAGCAGTCCTCCTGTGTGTGTCTACCTGACAGGGGCCTGCCCTCAGGCACACCGTAGAGGCTTGGAGCAGGCACCCCCTCTATGTTGATCTCTCAGACTCTTGCCCTCCCCAGCATGTTGTTCTCTTTTTTGAGCTGTGACCAGGGCTGGGTGCGGCCTGCCTCCGGCCGCCAACTCTTTCCCACTCACCCGTCCCCTGCTGCCTTCCTTTCCCACTTCCCGGTGCCGCCAAGGGGTCTGGGGAGCTGCCAAGCAGGACCCCGGCCCCTGCAGCCTTGCTTTCCCGCTCCCCGATGCCCCGCAAAGGGCCTGGGCAGCCACCAAGCAGGCCACCGGCCCCTTGCCGCCTCTTACCCGCTTCCCG
>PVJC01007340.1:0-51786 GCA_004026665.1 Murina feae | reverse complement strand
TCTACATGTTGGGCCTCTTATGATATGAATCATGCTCCAAGCATAACAAGACTAGATCTGCGTGATTAGATGCGGAGACTGGTGACTCAGCTGAGATGAGAGTGGGCTCTCAGAGGGGGTGACTATCTGAGATCCCCTTGACCCCTGTTGATAGAGATGAGGAAATCCAAGGAAATGAGATCCTATCCAAGTATATATATTTCTCTTGATCCCCAACGATGAAGGAGGTAATATATAAATCCGTACAACAGAGGAATATCAGATACATTTAAAATATTGCCATGTAACTCTAGATTTAATTTTGTGACAACAAATAAAAAGGTGAAGAAATGCTGGTAGCCAGGATACTAGAACTTAGATGAGATTTTTTAAGAAAACTTTGACAGCCTTGTTCATGAAATCTTTCGGGGAGACGCAGGGGAAACTGAAATAGGTATGTTTGATTTGATGTCCTCTTAAACTTTTACAAGACACTAAAGTAGAGCTCACCTTGGGAAAGTTATAAAATCTCCTTGAGATTCAGTTCCCTTATCTTTCTAAAGGTTAGAAGTGGGATAATTCCTAATACCTACTCCAAGGGCTGTCGTGGTGATTGAGGTTAAATGTAACCACAGCACCTATCATATTCTATATGCCCAATAAACATTTAATTACCTTTTTCATTTGTCCTTTACAACAAACCCATTGAGTCAAATGTTATCCCCACGTTAAGGTGCATAAAGATTTTTAGTGAAATTCAGTAATTTATTTAAGGTGCCTCCTTTTGAAAGAGGCTGAGCTGGGATTTTTAAAAATATATATTTGTATTGATTTCAGAGAAGAAGTAAGAGAGAGAATGACAGACAGGGAGGGAGAGAGAAAGAAAGAGAGAGAGAGAGAGAGAGAGAGAGAGAGAGAGAGAGAGAGAGAGAGAGAAGAGAAAAATCAGTGATGAGAGAGAATCATTGACTGGCTGCTTCCTACATACCTCAGACTGGGGATAAAGCCTGCAACTTGGGCATGTGCCCTGATTGGGAATCGAATTGTGACTTCCTGGTTCATAGGTCGACATTCAACCACTGAGCCATGTCAGCTGGGTCTGAGCTGGGTTTTTTAACTCTGCTTGGATTGATACCAAAGTTTGGCCTGAGCTTTCTGCTGAACCTCACTGCCTCTCCTATTTATTTTTTCTGCTACAGTTAATATCAGAACTTATTTCCTAAAAATTGATTTGGAAACTTACTGCTTCTACAAATGTCAAACATAGTAAAATAGATGTACCTGACATAAGACCGCAGGTGAATCTCTATCAGACAAGAACCACCTGTATTACCTGAAGATGATGGTGATAGTGGTGAAGAACAAATAGAATCTGAAAAGAACATCAGGCGTTTAAAAATGCTGTAAGTGCCTGGAATTCTCTTCAGTTCTGAGTGGGTTCTCTATGTTATAAAAGTAAAATCTGGCTCAGCTTTCATTTGTTTCCTCTTTATGTATTGAAAAGAAGCAACTGTTAATGAAAACCAGTGAGGCAGCTGCAATATATAGCAGAAAACACACGAAAACAGTCTACAGACATAGATTCTGACCCTGCCTAGGCCACTGGGCAGCCAGGTAGCCCTGGGCAGGTTCGCAACCTCTCTGGTGGTAATAAGTGGTAATAATCTATTGACTGAGAGCGTGGACTTCAGAGTCAAAAAGTCCCAGGTTTGATTTTAGTTCTTCTATTTACAAACGTGTGACCTTGGACAAGTTACTGTCTGAGCTATAGCTTCCCCCATATCACAGTGGAGATAATAATACTTAATTCGCAAACCTATTATTACAAAGATTAAATGAACTATTGCAGGAAGTTGGCAATGAGTTGGTGTTCAGAAAACATCTACTATAATTGTTACCACCAGCACTCTCTGAGTTTCGTGTTCTCAGTTTCTGAAATGGGGCAAAATACCTGTCTTGTCTCCTTTGTTCTGTCTTCCAAATAAGATTATTTGTGATGATTAGCATGTGTGAAATAGTATTTTGTAAAATGCAAAAGACCATATAAGAAAAGGGTTATAACAATTATAACTCAGGAACGAACTGAATATACTATCTCTGCCATTTGAAATGACAGGGATGATTAATCTTTTCAAAATTTTTGGAAAATGATAACCAAATCCTAAGTCCTAAACATCTAGCTGAGGAAAACAAAATGTTCTTCAGGTTCTCAGAACTCCAAGTTCTTTTTCCATAATATAATTGGAGCCCCTAAGGGTTCATTGAATTCATAGTGTAAACGCAAAACAACAACAACAAAGTTGAAATGAAGGGAGATAGTTTCCCAGATGCCCAAAACCGGGAACTTGTTACACAGCACAATGCAACAGAGGCTTACAAATTGAGTCCTGGGGGGAGGACATAGCTATATTTGTTACATGTGGACAGGAGACCAGAAGTTGGCCTTTTCTGTTCTGTGAAGTGCCATGTCCATAAATTTGTAGACTGTCATTCCCTTTAACTCGAAACACTGGTGAACAAACAGCTGGAGCAAAGCCACCCCAAGAACATGAGCAGCAGCATTACTCAGACCAGTGACCATCTCTCATTGCTCAAACAAACTCAGCTCTTAAACCGCCGACTTGCTTAACTCCGAGTTGTTATTGTTAAGTGCATGTCTTAACAGATGTCAGAGGCTCTTAGGGAGGGGGGCTCTAAAGCTCATTTAGACCCCGAAGCCCCCAGTGCCAAAGGAGCCTCTTCCACACAGACCCTGACATTTCAGGGACACGTCTCCCACCGGCTTGGCTGGCCCCTGGAATTACTGTTGACAAGGACCACAGGTAACACACGTCCCCTGACCTAAGGCTTCCACCCGGGACCTCCCGCCACAGCAACATCACAGCCTTTTTTGCAGCCCTCTCCAAGGATTCCAAGAAGGATTTTTGTGCAGATATGGATTTCGTTCCCTTCTCTCTCATTCAGAGGACCAAAGGCATTCATTGTTCCTCTTTTTTTTTTTAAGCAAGTACATGAATGACAGTGTTGACTCCCTTTGAGTTTCTCATCAATGAACATCCTTAAAACTTTGACCTGTCACTTGCATTTGTCAACTTAAGTGTAGGACTTGACACTGACCTCTGTAAAATTTTGGCTTACCAGCTCTAGTACATTATTGTGGTTAAGAGCGCAGGCTTGGGTTCGATTACTGCTTCCTGCCCCACTGTGCCTCTCATTAGTTGTGGGACTTGAGTAAATAATTGAACATTCCTGTGCCTCTCCATCTACCTATCACATGGAATATTAACAGTATAGCCTCAGAGGGTCACTGTGAGGGTTAAATGAGGGAATCTACGTAACACGGTTAGCATTCTGCCTGGCACATAGTAAGTGCCCAGTAAATGTTATCTGTGGCCATTATTTTAGAATCTTTCCCGTCAACCTACACAGATCTTTTTTCAAATCCTGTCTCTCTTTTACAGGATGTGTTAGCCATTTCTGCCAACTCTGAGCCAACTATGTCATAAAGCATATCTTTTGTGCTTTCATTAAAATTTTTAAATGAGAAAATTAGACAGAATAGCATTCAGGAAACAGATTTCCGAGGCCTACCATGATGATCTCCTTCATGGTGGACACCAATCAGCTCAAAACCACTTGTTCAAACAGATATGAGTCTACTTAATTAACCCCAACTAGACAACAAGAATATCATAAAAAGTCTCTGCCATATTTCTCCTGGAAATAAAAATCTACTTCATGGTATTCCCATAATCAATCAGATGAACTGTGAAAGTATGAAAGGATGTTAGAAATAGGAATGCTTTGTTCTTAGAACTCATATTGGCTCTTAATATTCATCATAGCCATGGCTAGGTAGCTCAGTTGGCTAGCTCAATACACCCGGGTTGAGGGTTTGATCCCCAATCAGACCACATAAATAAGTGGAACAAGGAATTGATGTTTCAAGTGGGTGGTGGGGGTGGTGATGACAGCAGTTCTATGTAAAGCTCTGAGCCAAGCATTCTACATGGATTATCTAATTTAATTCTCCAAGTAACCCTTTGAGGCTGGTGTTATGATCACCTCTCTCCTTTTTCAAAAATAATATATTTTATTGATTTCTTTACAGAGAGGAAGGGTGAGGGATAGAGAGTTTGAAACATCGATGATATGGATCAGCTGCCTCCTGCACACCCCCCACTCGTGATGTGCCCACAACCAAGGTACATGCCCTTGACCAGAATCGAACCTGGGACCCTTCAGTCCGCAGGCCGACGCTCTATCCACTGATCCAAACTGATTAGGGATATCTCTCTCCTTTTTATAGAGAAGGAAACAGACTTATGTCAGATAGCCTGTAAATGGCTGATCTCACATTCAAACCCAGGTCATCAAGATTCTAGAGCCCAAACTTCATTCCAAGTGCTATAGTATCTCCCTGTGGTGCTCAATGGCACCTTATGGCTACATGAACTCTACAACGAGGTACCAGCCTCACAGTACCAGCCTCGCAGGCCCAGAAACTTGACACTGCCAGGATCCCAGAACTGACTAGACTTACACATGGTGCCTTGCCCTACAACATTCACAATGAACTGGGGCAGCAAGCCCAGATGACAATTTATAATTAGTGATGTATCTATTCCACAGACCAGATACTCTCAACAAAGTGGCCAAAGCATCTTCCCCGTCTACCTAAGAAAGCAAATTACTAGTATAGTCACAAGGTATAAAAATAAGAGGCATTTACTATAGGACTTGATGTTAACTTGAATTTTCCACAAAGGAGAGTTCTTGCTAATGGAGCTGAAACTTGAAGACTGCCAACACCCCCATTCCTTTGTGCAGGTCTGGAGCGGGGAGGGGGTCGGGGCAGAGCCAGTGTTCATCTTTGGGAGCTTCTGAGGATGACCAGTTCCTTTTCTGACACATTTGTGCTTTACTTACGTTTAGGCCAGGCTGTGGCCTGGAGACAATCACTCCCTGTAGGTGACCTTGGCCACCTCTGCTCGGATCCATCCTCTGGCATATTTATTGTTTCCCGTGAGTAACCCTCATATCTTAGTTCACGCTGGACAGTGAGAAGCTCTCCTACAATAATTCTTACTTTTCTTTGTCACCTCTTAAAGACATATCTACCATATCCAGTTGGTGAAAGTAGTACAAAAATAGAATTTAAGTTGTTCTTTTCTCTGTTTTCTGCTAACATTATTCTATCTCCTCCAAACATTGCTTTCAGTGGGGAAGTGAGGCATAGAGAGGGTAATATGAGCAGAGAGGAGCAAAAGAAAAATGATTATTGCCTTATTCTTAGTCCATGTTTTTTTTTTTTTAATCTGTTATAAAATGCATGTGTTACTTTCATAGTTAGAATTCCAATACAGTTTACAAAATAAAACAGAAGTTACCTAGCTTAATAATATAGGTCGTTTCCACAATATATTTCACTGGTTTCTAGTTTACTCTTACACTCCTCCAGTAATAGAAACTCAGACTCTGAGGCAGTTCATTCCTCCTCTGGATAACTCTATTAGGACAATCTTCATGTTATTAAGTCAAAATTTGCCTCTGTGTAGTTTCCACCCATGGCCTTAGTTCTATCACTTGAGGTCCCAAAGGACACATCTCATCCTATTCCCCTTAGACACTTAGAGATCCCACACCAGCATAGAGAGTAAACAAAGCATAATCCTACCTTGCCTTATAGGCTAACTATCGTCTAGGTAGGATTTATGAGAAGGACGCTGAAAACTGACAGAAAGATGTAGGTGATGCATCTTTTCTAGCCATTACTCCCGAGGCTGAGCCAGAACACCACAGGTCTTCAAGGGTCAGTCATGGAAAGGTTCCCTGCCTGTTATAATACTCTCATTTATGAAAGAAGCAGGTAGCCAGACACTAAGAAGGGCTCCAAACCACAGTACACGAAAAGGGCCCTGAGCACAGGGAATTGAGTCCTGGAACTAAAAATGGAACAGCCCTAAGCACAAACAAATCAGAGTCCCCAGGCACTGGGTGGGGAGGGGAGGGGAAGGGCTCGGTCACTTGTTGATTTTCGACATTCCTACCTAGGACACGCATCGTGAGCCAAGCTCTCATTCTGACCACAGTGCACCATTAGTCAGATAAACAGACTTCCCACAGAGAAGACCAGGGAAGAAAGATGCATAGATTTAAGTGTGGGAATATCACTGATGCTAACCCATAGCTTGAGAACTGGAAAGGGAAAGCTACTGGAAATGAAGTGAAACCGCGTGCTGGGGAAGGATGGAATGTGAAAATGAAATGAGCATTTTCAATGAAGCACACTTCTCAGTTGCCCCCAGTGACTCAGGACGCAAGCTGGGCGTTTCTGTGGCACATACAGAACTCTGTTTGGTAAAGGGACCCACCTATTCCTTTTTGACAACCTTATCATAAATACCTGGGGAATAGCTCACTCGGGTCACAGTGATAATGACCACAAGCACGTTTCCTCGCTTTGGCAGAGGCTGTGGACATTACGGAGCACTTTCCCAAGTATGTTCCCACTGAACCCTCACACATACTCTGGGAGGTGGAGATTCTGTGTACTTGTTACAGGTAAAGAAACTGCTGTAAATTCAAACTCCCCCTGCCTCCATGATACCACAGCAGCTGGGGCTGCTACCACACCCACCCAGACTTCACTGATTGGCAACCAGGGCACACTGATGATCACTCCACTACCCTTCATTATAATGCCGAGGCCTAGTCATCCAGACCAGCAAGGCCAGTTTCTGCAATGACTCATGTCTACACACACAAGGCTGTGCTATCATCCCTAACATCTTTGCAATAAAACGCACATGGGCATGAGCGTTGTCCAGGGCAGCGTATGAATTTGCCCCGGCTTTATTTGAATATGGGCACACCATTACTGATCACCTTTATATTTGAGCGTGGCATATGGGAACTCTGGTGCCATTGTTACCCGGCCTCAACTTCTCTAACTCCAGAACTATTTTAAAGATATTCCTAGAGTGTGTTTCATTCAGAGTAGTATAGCCCGAAGAAATTCAGGCCAAATCAGGAAAGAGATCATGTGCTGCATTCCTTGAAGGTACGTTACAGCCCGGCAAGCTGCTTCCTGCAACACCCATTTTAAAAGATTAGCAGGAGGAAGAAAACCAAGGTTACAATAAAAGAATTACCACCAAAAGTTCCCGGAGTAATTTCTGTCTTTGAAGCCTAAACATAGCATCTTCTAACTTGAGAGGAGTTAGATCCTCTCAAATAACCCCATATATATCCAAAGGGCAGGAGAACCCAGAGGGTATAGAATGTTTTGTAGATTTAAAGGGGACTTCTACGTTTTTCAATGTAGTCAAGCTAAATATTTTCCTTTCTCCTTGTCCTCACTTTGGATCTTCCAAATGCTAAAGAAAAATGAAGTGAATAAGACAACAAAGGAAATTTTAAAGTTCTTCTGGAAAACCTCATCTTTTTGAAGGGAAACTTGGCAGGAGGGACAATTTCCCTCAGGGAGCACCAGTGAAGCTGGGGGACTAGGAGGCCCTGAGGGTCAGAGACGGCACCCATCCAAGGCCACAGCAGGGCCGGTCAGCAGTGCTCACTGCACGCTGGGTCACTGCCCTGTGGTTTTCTGACACCATCATTAGTGTCACGGTGCCTAGAACGGTGCCTGGCTCACACGGCTTCTGTAAGTATTTGCCCACTGAAATCAGATGAAATGGGAACAGGCTCCCTTTTGTCCCAAAGTGTTAGACACTGATGCACGAGAGTAGAACTATTCTCTATTGGAATCAAGGAGAAAGAAATACTCTTTTGAATCTGATATCCTTAAGTCTTACAATGTAAAGGATGAGAAAACCCCCCTCAGATATCAGAGTCCCTGAACTGAGTCATCCACCAGGTGCTACAGCCTACAGAACAGCATCAACCAACCACTCAACCACTTCAGGCTTCACCTCAAGACAAGCCCATCAAAAGCCTCCTCAAATTCCATTCAACTCAGAAAAACGTTTACCTTGAAACTGCCCTTCGGGTTTGCTTGTGGGGTGCTGGCTACCAAACTGTGCCTACGCATAGTACCTAATATAGCACAGCCTGTCAACACAGACTGGACACACATCTAGAGCGTAAAGCATAATGCTGAAGGGGTTTGAATGGAGATGCCAGAATGTATGGCACAGACCTAGGAGGGTCAGGTGGCCTGAATTCAAGCTCCACCCTTTTCCAGCTGAGGGGCCACAGATACATTACTTCACATCCCTGAGCTTTGGCGCTTTCACCTGGAAACTGAGAGGCGTAAAGTGGTTGACCTCGAAGATCCTTTCTAACGTCTAACACTCCACGGCTCTGTGAAGAGAAGCAACTGAAATGAAACCTTTTATTGCTTACACGCTCCCGAGAAAGCAGGTTGAGGCATCAGCAGGTCACAAAGACATGGATCCTATTAGCAAAAGCTCTGCCCTTTCTGTGGCTGAAAGGAATGAGAAGAATATTTTGGTTTTCAAATTGGGGAAAGGTTTGGTTTGGACTTTTCTCTAAAAAGCAGCATGTCTCTGCAGTAGAAGCGATGCCAGTAGCCACAAGCTGGGTCACTGCATTTCGTGAGGAAGGCCCATTCCTTAATGACCATTGCTATAACCTTCACCGCCCTTGCTTTTCTTGGGGACTCTCCTGGTCAGGTAATCTGGGTTAGATTCGACCCAATTTACGACATTTGAGACTTTTACCCCTGTAGGTAAGAGTATGTGCTATTTAAAGAAATCTCTTGGGGGATGAGGAAATATGTTGTTTTTCTCTTAAATATTATACTGTATATCAATTCCAAATGTTAACCGAGCTTTTAAAGAAAAACATGAGTTCCCTAAAAATAGCCTGTCTACAATGCCTCTTATATTTGGCACTTCAGACACAGAGTGTAAGTTGCCTAGCATGTAATTAGAAACAAAATAGTATTTGGTGAACACAGCTAAAAACTAAATGTAAATATACCCAAAACATTAATCAAATATTCATTAGGGTGAGCTGCCATTGCTACTTTAAAGTTGTAAACTCAAAATGAGCTCTTAAATCTAGTTTTAAACAACTGTGGTAACCAAATGTCAAATTCAGAGGTCCAGTTTCAGTCTTCAGCTTTCTCTGACCATTTGCAGTACTGGCTGAGAATCTTCCCAATGTCGACCATGTCTCTACACAGTACTTCATTTTCTACATCTTCCTCTCTGGGATATTTTTATTTGTTTCTTTCTCCTCCTACCACCACTTCTTCAAGGATCTCAAAATTCAGTGGTCACCCTCTCTCTGCGCCTTTCTTTTGCAATATCTTTCTTTTTAAGTCTCATCTTTGGACTTGGCAAACTCTGGCCATGTTTACTCCTAACTCAGTATGAATAACATCCTAACCATAACCACTAAAATTGACCCTCTCATGTGAGTTTCAGTTTTCTTTCTCCTCCACTGCATGGGAGAGAACTTTACCATTTTGCCTCATCATTATTTCAAAGTTGGAAGCTATACAAAACTGAATCAAGCAAGAAAAAAACCCTAGTGGAATGGACTGAAATTTGAGATATCAGAATGAATTCATGATTTCTAAAATATGAGTGTGTGTGTGTGTGAGTGTGCCTCCCAGTTCTGTCTATTGAAAGGGCCAAGAAGCAAAGACATCTCAACAGTAGCAAGTACACTTATTCCCCAAAAGTTGGTCTCTAATACCATTTCCACTAAAAATAACCTTAGGATTCTTGGAGAAATTGGCGATTTGAGAGCTGAGAAAGGATAGGTACAAGATGAGCTTAGGATAACCTATTATGCCAAGAAGTAAGGAAGTTCTAAAAATAAATAATAAATAAATAAATAAATAAATAAATAAATAAATAAATAAATGGTGGGGATTATAATACAAGAACACAAGGGCTAAATCTGGGATAATTTGAGCACCAAAATAATTCAGTACAGTGTTAACCACTGAAAAGAATAGGAATCCATGAGTCCAGACTGGTAAGGAATGAATCGATGAACAGATCAATGAATGGATAGTTGGAGAGATGAGGAGAAGAGAGAGCTCTCTTGTTTAAAGGAACATGTCTAGTGATAACTGGCAAATGTGGAGGAAATGTCAGAGTTGGAAAATCATGATTTTGCAGCTATTTTTAAAGCTTGGACTACGCAAGAATCATCTGGGTGGATGAGGAGGAGCAAAATATTTGCTTTCCACTGACTGCTTAGTGCTTGCAAAGTAAAAGCAGTAACTATGTAGAGGAAAATTAGATGATACCTGACCCAGTGGTCAAAATTTCCATCCCCAATGAGGGGTCGATGGACCTTGTGTGCCTATGGATATGATAACTTGAGAAGAACAAAACATCACCTGGCTGACAAGTCATAACCTGGATCTAATCATAAGGAAATAGCCAAGTTTTAAAAGGCATGAGGGAGAGACGATCCATATTCTTCCAAAATGTCGAAGTCATAAAAGTTAAAGAAAGGCGATGGGTATGTTTCTGATTAAAGGAGACTAAAAAGACATGACAACTACATGCAATACCTAACCTAGATTGAATCCTGTGCTTAACGGAAAAAGTGCTATACAGGACACTATTGGGTAACTAGGTCAATTGACAAAATGAATATAAATGGTAGATTAAATCAAATTTACTGAAGTTGAGAATTCTGCAATGATTATATAAGAGAATATCTTTCAGAAAAACATACTGATGTATTTGGGAGTGAAGAACAAAGATGAATGTAATTTATCCTCAAATAGATCGGAAATATGCCATGTATATGTGTATCACATGTAGATAGATGACTGGTAGGTAGGTAGGTAAGTAGAATAAATTATAAAGCAAGTGTGGTAAAATATTTGCAATAGATGAATCTGGGTAAAAGTAGTGGAGTGCTATTTTTATTCTTGTAATTCTTCTATACTTCCAAATTAAAAGTAAAAAACAAAAAACAAAAAAAAAACACAACCACATGAGTGAACCTAGACTGAAACTGTTAATCCAGCTTCCAAGCAAGGTGCCTCTGTCTCCCATTGATTTGATTCTGCCAAGCAAGCTTGAAAACATTGTCCTTGTTCTCAAGACTCTCACTCTTAAGATAAATGTCTGGATTTTAAATTGGATCACACCTTCTACCACGTACTGTATACAAACACACTGTGAGTTTTTTTCACTCTTATGCTCTTCTATCCCTTTCTCATGTGGCCTTCAGGCCTTCTCTATGCCAATCCAAATCAGAAGCGGGCAGCATATCTTAAATGTGTTTGTACCAGAAGTCCTCAAAAAAGAATTGTTGCTGTGTATTTTTTTTAATCATTCATCATTTTGATAATTGAATGCCTGACATCCTGTGTATTCTTCCAGGCCTCAAAACGTCTCCCTCCTCCACAGAGCCTCCCTTTTACCTCCACAGGCCACAGCTGTCACTCCTTCCTGCTTAGCATGGAGACAAAAAGGAGATATATTTTCTCTCACTGACAGGGAGGTGACAAGTACCTGCGTCTCCACTTCCCAGTAGGGGAAACATGATATACAAAGTGACTAGCTCACCAGTGGTCTGAGGCTGAGTCTCTGAGTAGGTTCTACGGTCTGTGCCCTAGGATGAGCCACGGGAAAAGAGTTGCCTGGGAATTGTTTTGTGATACGAGACCGGTCCTGGTTAGGCCTAAATATCTGATGAAAGCACAAGCTGACCAGGCCAGCTCACAGTTAAAACCAGATGGTTTAAAATTCATTATATGCATGAGTACCTCGGGCTAACAAATCCTCTTTCCAAAAATATCACCAAGATTCAAGAACTGTCCTTTTCCTTCTTTCTGTAGATGTGTTTATTAGAACTGCGCTACGATGTCTAACCGAGCAGGGCTTCACAGAGCCTGCTTTTGTAAATAGGTACGAATGATTGGCATTTATAAGATCAACGCATTATATATTAATAGGGACCTCTAAAGTGTGAGAAAACGCTTGAGAAAAGGTTTTTCTCTTAAATACTTCCAAAAGGGAACTTCCTATGGGATTTCATGTTGAAAACGGATTCGGGAGACATGAGAACAGCAGTGAAGCTGGGCTACTTCGCAAAGCAGTTAGTTGCCCTTACACGGCTACAGAGAAAACCATTGTTTGACTTTACAGAGTTCCTCCCAGGGAACTTTTAAGCATAAATTAAGTCCTGGGCAAAGCCATCAGTGAAGCTGCCTTTGAGATTCATGAAAGGAAAGGTTTCTGAGGATTGAGTTAGAGAACACACTTGCGAAATTTGGTTCCTCGGAATTTTGGAGGCTGCTGGAGAATCTTCTGCAGTTATAGCTTACAATTTTAAAATGAATCTGCAACGAGTAACACTTAAAAGCAATGACACGGAGCGGCCTTCTCCAATATGGACAAGTTTTGTCTCTCAAAGGGGGGTTAGAAGGAAGCAGTTAATATCGCTGCAGTAATCCCCAAATCAAAGCCTCCGCCCCACGGCCGTGTTCTCAGGCCGGACTCTGAGATTGGTTTCATGGACAAGGAAGGTGCCACAAAAGAAATGATTAAAACCAACTCGAAGATGGTTACTCCTTTGTGACTCCCGCCGGAGCGCCTGAAATCTGAGCAGAATTCATCTCGGTTTCTCTAATGAATTCCTCCGCTGCTGTCATGCGGTTAATTCTCCACATTTTCTACTACTCTGATTATTAAAAAAAAAAAAAAAAAAAAAAAAAAAAGAGCAAAAAGGAAAAGGAGCCAGCCAATATAAACATCAAAGGGTACTCCCACTTCTGTGGCCTTCAGATACTTTCCAGAGCTGGATTGTGGGGACAAAAGAGGCTGTGGGAAGGGAAGGGGGAGCTGCTTTCTGTGTTCTCTGGGAGACAATGGGCCAAACCTGGTCAACAAAGCCAGGGGCATGTTTCCTATCACTAGGCAGCAAGGCTTTCTCAGGAAGCTGGGTGCTCCCCCGGCTTAGCCAGACCCCAGCTCTTACCCAGGAATGGTGTGTGGAGGATGCGAGCTGGGCCCTCCCTGAATTCGGTGTCTAGCTGCAGACATCCTCCCCTGGGCCTCAGACCAAAACACTGGAGGGGGAGGGATGGAGGAGGGAGGCAACTTGAGAAACTTAAAACCAGCATAACTTTTCATTTCCTGAACTTAAAGCAAATAACTGTTTGTGGGATTTACTGGAGTTGGAGTTTTTTTCTTTGGCCAAGCCTGTGGACTCCACATAGACTGAAGAAGAGGTTGGTCTGAAGTTAATAAGATAAGTCTGAAGGGGCATAAATGTAAAAAAAATCTATTGCTTGGAAACAAGAGCGAAAACTACTGCATGACTTCATGCAGGATGGGGCCGAGCAAGAGTTCGTTCGTGTGAAAGAGGTCCCGGGTTTTTAGATGACTGTGGACATTACATTCGCCAACAGTGTGACTTGGCTGCTGAAAAACCCAATACAATTTAAGGCCAGGTCAGCAGAAGTATAGTGTTCAGAGTCCCCGGGCTCCACACTGGTCTAGACAGGGCTGGAGTGTGGCTGCATTCCGGGTGCCAAGCCTCAAGGAAAACCCAAGAAAACTGGAGCATGTCTAGAGTGTCCCAGGAAGAGGAAGGGTGGAAATCATGTTATATGAGGAAAAACTGGAGAAATGAAGATTGTTCCCTGGGAAAGAACTTCCTGGGCTGGTTAGCTATCTGTTAAGATCCAGAGAACTGCTCTGTGGGAGAGAGAGCAAACTTATCTCCCTGACTCCAAAGGGCAGACAAATGGGCAGAAATTATGTAGCAAAATAACGTTCTAACAATTCAAACTGTTACAAAATGGAGTAGGCTGTCTCGGTAACATTTACTCCTCCGGTATTAGGAGGAGTCGAGTCTAATGAACAACTAATGTCAGGGAATATTCCAGTATCAAGTGGGAGACTGGACCCCATGCCTCCTTAGATGCTTTCAGACTTAAAGATTCTAGGTCTGCAAACTACAGGATGAGACAGAAATAACACTAAAAATAAAACGCACCAGCCCTGGCGGGTGCACTTCAGTTGGTTGGAGCAGCCTCCCATGCGCTGCAAGGTCGAGGGTTCGAGGGTTCGGGGTGCACGCAGGAGGCAATCTATCAATGTGTCTCTCTCACATCAATGTATCTTTCTCACCTCTATTTCTCTCTTTCTTTTTCCCTCTCCCACTCCCTCTCTAAATTCAATTTTTAAAATTTTTTTTAAAAGGCATTTATCGTTTGCTTAAATCCTACATATCAGTGTACAGTCATTCAATCATTCCACTTCAGTTCCTGGGTTTGTATTATGAGTAAATAAGGAAAACCTTCCTCCAGGTAGGGTCTTAAGCGGAAGAAAGCATTATTTGTAGGAATGCCAACATTCTAACACCCTTTCTAACATACTTATTAGCCTATTGTGCCTTTCAGATAGCTTATCTTCAGACACACCAAATGCCAAAAAAGCCAGACTCCTCGAGAGCAGGGTCTACATCTTATTCACCTTTGTACTCCTAGGGCCAAGCACAGCGTTTACACGGAGTAGATGCTCAAAACTATGTGCTGACTGTGCCAGGTGCTACGGATACAGCAAAGGCCAAACTGGAAGTTCCTGGCTATCATGGAACTTACAGCCCAGTTGGGAGCCACCAACATTAAACAAAAAGCCATACAAATAAACACATAATATCACAATAAATACAGTGCACAAAAAATAAAGAGAAGAATGAGGAAGTAAAAGGGAAATCTAATTTTCTTAAGGGAATGATCTTCACACTGAGTCATGAAAGAGCACAGGAGGTGGCCAGGTAAAGATCGAGGGAAAGAAGACCCGTTCACAGAGAAGAAAGCACGCGTATAAAGGTGCTGACAGGTGGGAACGAGTGAAGGAGAAACAGAGGCAGGGCCATGCAGGACCTTGTAGACCACGCTATTATTTCTGGGTTCAATCCTAAGTGCAAATGGAAGCCAAACACATATAATGTATATTTTAAGCAGGGAAATGATAGAAAACCATCGCCCTGGCTGCTGTGTGGAAACAGCATGTTTTCGTTCATTCGTGGGTCATGAAATGAACTTAGTTGATCACACCCAGAATGAAAAAGGAGAATTTTTTAAAATATAAAACTGCATCACACAGAGAAAAGGTATTACTTCATGAATTTTTTGTTTTAGATTTACCTGTAGATACCCAATTATTTAAACATATGTATATGTACTGGGGTACCAAAAATGCATTGTGTGGGGGGGACTCGGTCAAAAAAGTTTGAAAACCACTAGAGGGATTCAAGCAGGAAGACCAGTTAGGAGGTAAATGAAATAATCAGGAATGAAGTAGTCAAAATGGTAGGTATATTGCCAAGTGGACAGATTCAACAGGTTTGGAGACAGGCATTCAGAAGGACCTGTGATTATATTTCCAGGGCAGAGAAAAGGGAGAAGTGAAGGATGACTCAGGTTTCTAGTGTCCATTAACTTGAAAAATGAATGAACGGGTGACTGAACACACAAGTTAATGAAGATGACACTGTAAATCTAGCTAAAATTATGGTTCTCTTTAAATTTAACTGTGGGGGGGGGGGGATCTACCCTACCTGTTTAAAACAGTAAAAACGTAGTTTTCGTTTTCCCATGGTTTCTCAGTCTCCTCATGAACCTTTTAGAGTGAGGGCCCACGTCTTCTCCAACTTTATACCCCAGGCCCCTCCACAGGACCTAACGCATAGCACATGCTCGGTAATTACCCACTGAATGAGTTCATGCAGGGAGTAAAATAAAAATGAAACAGTAATCAGCCCATGGGAAAATGAAATGTCCTGTATTTCTTAGTCAAGGAACTTGGGAGAGATTTTTCTTTTCCTCCCACATTTTATAAAACGAAAAGAAAAATACCTTTCAGTATAACCGTACTATAAAAGCACTCTTACTCCTTTTCCTGCAGAGAGGACTAATAAATCTTCAAGAGTCCTCTTCTACCACACCATCATCTCTCATTCTCACTTATGTTTACAGGTTTGCAAGACTCAAGTTCTAAATGCACCATCTAAACATTACTCAGAGGATCCCATGTACTTGGTATAGAGATCGAGGGCAGGTATAATCCTCAGTTCAAAAGAAAGTAAACGAGTCATGGAGAATATCCGAGAAACCTAAAGCCACGGAGCGCCAGAGCCCGCAGTAATTCACTCCCTGCCTTCTGGTCTGTAGTCAGCCATGTGGCACTTGATGACACCCTGTCTAACACCCTTCTTTGTTGACCCTGGTACATATGAGCTGTCTATTGAATTTCTACCCCTTCAGGGGCAGACACCACGTTGTCTTCTTTCACTCCGCTCCCCATGATGCTCAGTGGTCCTGAACCCAGCAGACACTTAATATTTCTTGACTGAGTTACCAGTGAGATGCCACTGGAGACCCCCTGATTTAGAGGCTGTTGCACCAGACTGCTCCTCCTCTGAGCTGTGCTGGTCTTGCATGCAAGCTTTATCTCCAGACATCCGGGTCTTCCACTTACCAGAGAGCAACGGCCTCTTTTCAGAATGAAAAACATTTTCCATTATAAGTTATCCTTGCAGCTGTGATGTTGAAATATTCCTGAAGCGAAGATTTTTATCTGTGCTGCAAACGGGGAAAGTGTAACTCATAAACTTAATTCTTTAAACAAATCCAGTAACTGTTCCTTTGGTCGCAGACAGCCCTTGAGGTTTGTTTGTTTGGTTAATGTTCCCTGCTGTTTCCCCTGGAGTCCCTGGTAGTCAATTGCCCAGCGAACGTGATCACAGAAGACAGACTATTGCTGGTGCAATGAGTATCATCCTTATCATCTCTTAGAGCTAACGTGCCATCTCCCCCCAAAAGGCATTGAAAAGGTGGATATGGCAGAGAGGAAGCTAGGTTAAGAAGCTTGAAGGGGGTCTAAACAAACATGCTAGGTCAGAGATACTCATTACCTCAACCTGAAGTGGTCAAAATGGGGACTGAAGGCAGTTATCACCTTTCATGATGCCCAACTAGCCATCTTGATTTTTAGGTATCTATCTTAGAAAAACACAAATTAGTATGCCACATACCTGTCCCTGAAAACTTGAGTTATTTATTCATTTTGAAATGAGGAAAAAAGAAACAAATTTTTAAAAAAATTTGAATTTGACCAATGTTTTACTGACAGTCTCATAGTCCTTCCTCACAGCAGTTCTGAGAAATCTAAATATCATTGTTTCTATCTATACTAATAATAGACTAGGTGGTCGTCACACTCTCACGCTGTGATGCCCTCACACGATCACAATCCCACAATCCATCACCAGGAGGCTGTGTGCGCAGCGGGTGCACACACAGGTGGGCAGGGACTTGACATTGCGTGCCGGAAGCGAGGCCCAGTGGCCGCTCTGCGCAGCCAGGTCTGGGGGTCCCGTGGCTCCAGCCTACCTCTTTGGGGCAATCCATCAAGCAGCCCCAGATGGGTGGGCGGGGCCTACCTCTTTGGGGTGATAGATTGCGGAGCTCCCACACTGTGAGAGGGCACAGGCCAGGCAGGCCCCTCCCCCCAGCCCCTTGCCCCAAGTGCACAAATTTCGTGTACTGGACCTCTAGTATATTTATAAAAAAATAAGAGATGCATGCAACTTTGTGTCAAGCCAATCATTGGATGGGGCTTAAAGGTATGGTCCTCATCCTCAATAAATTTATCTCTCATAGAGGAGGAAATGTGTGCAAAATTAATTAAAACACAAGGCCAAGTGAGCCAAGTGCTTCAGTAACAGGTCACAATGATGCAAAGAGCAGCATTTAAATCCAACTGGAGAGCAGAGGGAAGAATGTAATGATGGAAGACATATTTGAGCCTTGTCTTGAAGGATAAGTATTGTAGAAGGAGATGAGAAAACAATATCAGCCTGAAGTAACAGCATAATCCATGCCACAGAGGTGTGTAGGCATACGCTCTATTCAGGGGAACCACATGAAAACTGAGTGTCTGAGGCAGAGGGTTCGTTAGGGATTATCAAGGAAGAAAAAAAGTCCACATGAGTGAAATCCACAAAAACGCTATCAGTAAAAGTCAATGTGATTTTAAAGTTGGGAAATATCTTGAGTGCCTCAAGGAAAAGCAGCTGCACCAGCATCAGTGTTACAGATGCAATTTGGGACAAAGCTGACAAATTAGAAGACACAAATTGTTAAAAGGTTTATTCTAAAATAAACCTTTTGTGATCCTTTTAAGATTCCTCAATATGACCTCCCCCCATCCCAAGGGTAACTCACAAATGAATTCTCATAAAGTAAAGTAGGATATAAGAAGAGAGAGAGAGAGAGAGAGAGAGAGAGAGAGAGAGAGAGAGAGAGAGAGAGAGAGAAAGAGAGAGAGAGAGAGAGAGAGAGATTGAAGGTCCCATCCATCAGGTTGAGAGCAGTGAAAAGAGATACCTGTAGAACTCTGGTCTGTTTACATTAACATCAGTGAAAACATATGGATCACAAGATCTGTTTCCAGAGAGCCAATATCTAGCTGACGTTTAAGAATTAAATGAGTTTGGGGCCAACTGAAAGGAGTGACATGGAAGGCATTGGTTTAGTGTTGCTGCTGTCATGACCTGAAGCATCAAGATCACAGTTCGATCCATTAAATCTGGAAGAGAAAAATCTGTTTTCAGAGAAGCCAGTAGATCATATTCAGTAACTGTTTGCAGGGCTGCTCCTTTTCACAAGAAAAGGGAAGGGGCGCCCAAAAGGAAGATCCATGAAAGGCCCCTTTCAAACAGTGGCCCTGGCTGTGTCCTGATCAAGGGCTCCTCAGTACAAGGACACCTCAGCTGCAACTTATGATTAACCCTGGAATAGCATTACACACAGTGAATAGCATTATAGTTAGTGCTACCAACTCAACTCCTTCTGCTGTTGGTTCAACACATGACCTTGGTTTTGTCTGGCCTGTAGGTGACCTGAATTGAAGAGCAATGTCTGGGTTGAAATTTAACTCGGTGTCTGAAAAGCTATGTCACATGGCTGGAAAGTCAGTAATGTTGCAATTTTGGGGAACCCCTGCTCCTCTCAATGTGATTGGATGGTGTAAAGGTGAATCTGAGAAAAGCTGTGAAACATAAAGCTAATTGCTCAGTCTAGGACAGCCCTTGAATAATATCCAAACATTTGCAAATAGTCTGAGTCTGAGTAAACCACTCAGGTTATTCTTAAACAGCCAAGGTAACTTTACTGCCTGCCATGGGCAAGTGCCCTCTAGATTAATGTGGTAAACAAGTCTCGAGTGATTAATGGCATACGCTCCTCTGCCCTCTACTGAAGGCAGGACTCTCTTAAGAGAATAGAAAAAGGCGTTGCCTCTTGATTTATAGGCTAGAACCAAAGCAACCTGTTTTCTGTATCAGAATCTGTTCCTGTGTAAGACCTGGGCTCTCAACTGGAGACCACAGGAAGACAGGGAAGAGAGTCCATTATCTCTCTCCCTAGAAAGTATGGTCTGAAAAGTTACCAGAGCTCCCCAAGTCTTAGTTAGGTGGGCTCAGGACCTGATTCTAAGAACTTCCTTCCCCAGTGCCATAACCGATGAAAACTAAAGGGAGAGCTTGACTTTTCTCATTTCAGTTGGTAAGTAATCACATCACGTAGTACCTGGACTGTTTCTTATCAGAGGACCTCAAATTACCTTTTATTGGATTGTTCTTCTGAGTGGGTTGATCAATAATAAATAGTTTTAAATTCTGTTACACAGAAACTCAAGTTTCCATAAAGCAGATCTTGGCCTCTATAAAATGATGATTGAGACACATGTGCTTAGTTGTCTGTCATTGCTTTATATCTTAGCACAATTTAAGATTTATACAGTCGCATTTCTGCTCCCAACTCTGCCAACAAATCACTCCATTCCTCTAAAAATGAATCATAACATCTATCTAACACACAGTCCTGGTGAATTTATAATACCCTTTCTAAAAAGGATATTGGTGTGTCTTTTTTTAAAAGGCTTATGGTGATATAGTATTTAGACAATTAGTAATGGGATGGGAACTAAAGAGATACATATTTCCCAGCAAAGAGGAGTTTCCTTGAATTTCCTTATTACTAATGAAATATGTAACATTAACCACATGAAGAACTTAATGATCTTGAACAGAACTGAGCACTAGATCCTAAATGGACACTCATTAAATTAAGCCAATTAACTACAGGGGGTCAAAATTTAATTTTTTAAAAATAGAGAGTTGAAATAAATTTTAATCTGGACTTGTCATCTTGGTATCTCCAGAGTACAGAGTATCTAGTTCGTACTAGACATCACTAACAGCTGATTATGTGAATGAATGAGATGAATGATTGGTTATGTAATTAATGGAAGACAAACAGGCAGTATAATAAAACTAAGAAAAGCTGAGAAGGGCCATCTAAGTCACTAAGGATAGTAGGGGAAAATGTCCATTTGGTGCTATTATTTACCGGTGTCTATTTTTTTTTTTTTTCAAAGAGTTTAAAATTTGAGTCAGTGCAAAGTAATGAGATTTCAGCGTGGATTTCCTAGCACAGGAGAGGTAAGTGGGCCAGCCTCATTTTAAATAGAGAAATGAGTTTATTTCCTTAGAGGGTCTAATGAAGTTAAAGAGATTGATTTCAGGATCATCTTTCAAGGAAGACTACTAAACCCTTTTGTTAAATCAAATTACTCTGAGCAAGTTCTCTGTTATCTAACTTTAACAACAACAACAAAAAAAAACAGGCATTAATATAATTTCCTTTAATATGTCTGCAACTTTTAGGGGGAGAAGCAATTTTGAAATTAAATGTCATTCCATTTCTTAAGCAATCTAAACTAGATTCAGGAATTTAAAGCAGGGGTTAGTGGCTTTCTTCTACAGAGAATAAATAAGGAAAAGACAGTTGGATCCTAACCATATCTCTTTGCTGTCTAATATCTCGAGTCTTAAGATTTATAGTTTCTAATAAACTTTATCATATGGGTAGAAAAATGCATGAAATTTGTTTTCCATAACTGTGACTGAAAAAAATCAATATTTTAGGTTTTATCTCTTAACTTTTGAGGCTAACAGCAAGGAAATGAACAAATATTACTTGGTTTCACGGTCCTACAAAAAACACACTTTACTCTCCTTTTCTTATAGAAATCTATATTAGATAAATTGCGGAAATCATAGTGGTCACTCATTTCAGCACTTACCGACTATCTCTAAAATGCGGTTTCTAAATTCTGAAGGCTCACAGTCCAAGTACAAATTCAGACATGACAACTCATCAGCTATATAGTTAAGACTTGTACCACGATGAAAAATTAAAAGAAAGGATTAAGACAGATAGGTAAGTTATCAGAACCACCATAATAGAAAGGGAGAAGAGAGAAAGGGGAATCTAGCAAGGCCTCACCAAAGAACCAATCAACATAGGAGCTTCACCAAGCAAACGAGCTAGAAAAGCATCCCAGCAGTGAGTAAGTCAATGCACGAAGACACAGGAAAAGCAAAGCAGTGTGTCTAAAGCAGTGTGTCTGAAGTGTGCATGGAATGGGGAGCTAGGAGTTGAGGCTAGAGAGGTGAGTCAAGAAAATCTGGCATACCAAGTTAATACATTTGAATTCTATCCTACAGAGGAGAATTCGAGAAAGGTTTTTTAATAGGAGAGTGACTGGATTGCATTTGTTTCTAGGTGGATAACTCATTCCATCTTTCCAGAGCAGAACAACACCACCCTTAAATTTAATTCGTTTTCACCAGCCCATTGCTAGAGGAAGTCCACTTGAAATGCACACGAACAAGCATGTTCGACACATTTCTATGTGGTCAATACATCAAACCAAAGGGAGAGTTTGCAGTTTATCAGGCAATCCCCATTTATCTGCCTTCTATTCTCCCTCCCTAAGTGAGTCAAGGTCATAGTATGAGTCCTGGCTAACATCACTTTTTTCATGTGGACTTTAAAACGATGATTTTAATGCTGATGAATTTACTGTCAGTTTGTACGGGCAGCAAATTATCTTCAGTTTGGTCTCTGTGAGAACAAATATGCACTTGGAGCCCACAGAATTTCTCCTCTTGAAAGAGCAACAAAGACAAATGGTGAATTCAAGAGTCAAGGTTCCTGCATGTACCCCATTCCCCTGCACAGATGCTCTGGCTAAATCTAACCTGCTGGCAATGACCTGCGAGCTCTACCTTATTATATGGGTATTCTTCCTTTTTCAAAGTGCACTCCTACACCCCGTTTCATGTGATTCTCACACTCTTTCTGTGAGGTAGTTGAAGCTGGAAATTATCTCCATCCTTTTTGCTCTTTATGATTTTTATGTTTAAGAGCTATTTGGCTCAGCAGGGGCAATGAATACAAAAGGAAGGCATTCCCAGTGCATAAAAATTGGAGGAGGGAAAAGTCAAAAACGAAAACGAAAATGAACCAAATCCAACAATCATTCCTAGTGTCACCACCAGATGTAACAGTACTCATACTTGATTGTATTGGTTTCCAATATTTCTTCTCTGTATTCCATGAAGCCCTTTTAAAGATGGGAAAATTCTCACATGGCTAATGAGAGTCAAAGCTAAGGCTAGAACCCACGAACACTCTCCATCATGCCAGTAAGTCCCTTTCCTCTTGCTAACCTGTCTCTCTTTCAGAATGCCCAAGCATTACGGAGGAGAAACTTCATACACAGATTTTGATATGCCCGTGCTTTGTTTCCATCTTCTAAGTAAACTTACCAATGGTCTTTGGGAAAATGCATCTCTAGTATTAAAACAGTTGTCAAATTCAATTATCTCTAAAATTCTCTTTAACACTGAAACGACTCGAATCTCTGAGTTAAAAATGGCCAGAGGGCAGAGTCAAGAATCTGATTCAAAAGGATAGCATATGAGGGCAAAGTAAATGAGTCAAACTCCCATAAATAAGGAGTTAACCAAACTAGAATCAAATTCACATACCACTGTCATATATTGGAACGAGGGTCAGTCAGGGAGAGGAAAGAAGTACAAGTCTGGAAGGATCAGGCTGAACCAACAAAGCGCATTGTCAGGGACTGCTGGCTGATCACAAAACTGGTTCCTCTCCTTCCTGCACACAGAGCTACACCACATTTTCTAGTTGTCCTTGCAGTTCAGTATGGCCGCATAAGTCCTAGGCAATGGAGGGAGAGGCTTGGCCTCTAAAGACCTCCCATTTGCAGTCTTTCGTGCTCTTTCTTTTTCCGGGGTGACCTGAGAAGCCATGTGTTGCAAATGGTGGAGCCATAATACAAAAGCAGCCATAAGATGGAAGAAAATTCTATTTGGAGAACAGCCTCCCGCCAATCAAGAACATCTAATTAAACTTGCTGTGAGCGAGAAATAAATGTCTATATATTAAGCCGTTGAGATCTGGGGGTTTATGGAAAACAACAACTAGTGTGACAGGCTACCTGACAGGTGGCCATGTGGGCAAGGCCAGGCTCTGACACAGTCCTGGATCAGCCTGTCTTCCTCAGTCTAGGACCACACCTGCTGGCCAGGCTTTGCTAGACAGATGCCAACAGCATGCTGCATTGCTTTCCGTCTATGAACTCTTACTGTAAATTTCACATGGGTTAGGAAAATCAAGTGACAGATGGAATCATACATGTATTATAAGCAAATCACGAAAGACTTCAAGAAAACCCTAGTGTCTGCTCAAGCTTTGAGAAGACTGGTAGTTTTTTATGGGGAGAAAAGCATAATTAAAACAAATTGGAGCATACAGATCTTCCAAATCAATATGCAAAAGGAAGGGAAAGTGTTATAAATTGGTTTTGTTCCTCCCCCATATTTATACGTTGAACCCCCATCTCCACTGTGGTGGTATTTGAAGGTGGGGCCTTCAGGAGGCCATTAGGTCTTGATGTGATTAGTGCCCTTCTAAGAGGAGACCCAAGATAATGTTGTTCTCTCTCTCTCTCTGCTGTTGGCCAAGTGAGGCTAGAGAGAGAAGGTGGCTAAGACAGAGGGAAAGTAAAACGAATATTTACTAAAGTCCACTATACCTTAGAAGCTCTCACATATATGTTCTTAGTCAATCATCACAACAAGTCTGCGTGGTAGGTATTACTGTCTTCATTTTTACAAAAGAGAAAATTGAGAATCACAGCAGTAAAGTAATCAACCTAAAGTCACACATTTAGGAAGTGGTGGGGCCAACATTAGCCTTAGTTTGTCTTACTGCAAAGCTCAAGTTCTTCTCACCACACTCTTGCTGTCCTGGTATTTGCACACCTCTCAAGAGATTTGCAAAAATTTCCCTGACTCTGATGCACTTCTTGAATGACCCAATCCATATGCAGTCATAGAGAGTGACTGCCCCTTAAATCTCTAACAAACAAAGAGGCAAATGACTCCCAGATTTACCCTGGGAGGTGACCTCTTAGAACATGCTTGAGGAAGGTGCCTTGAAACCCATCTCTGCAGTGGATGTTTCTTCCTGCTTCTGGTAAGAAGATTAACATCTTTCTGGCTCTCTTTTACTATATGAACAGCCACATGGACATGTATGAGTACACACACACATATACACATGCAATATATCCATCTGCACTTCAAGTCACCTAATCTTTAATCACATCACCCACAAACAGAAACCGACATACACAGGAAAAGGCAAAAGTAGGTTTACAATTGTGATTACATGAAACACAGAGTTTATTCTTGCATTATTATTTATTCTTGTATTATATATTTTTCCATATGAACAACTGTAAACCTACTTTTTCCCACCCCTGTATTAAAAGGACATATGAAAGAGAATCCAAATAGAATGGAAAATCAAAATATAATATATAGGACTTAGAATTTATAGGCACCCACTCTAGCTTCTGCCCTCAACTCTGAAAACATATTTGACTATAATATGTTATATCACATTAGGAGATAAAGTTAAAATAAATATGCTCATCTGAAATGGTGGGCAACAGATTGAAATGCTTATAGCAGTCAAAATTGGAAAAAGTCAATCATGAACATACCCAGTACACCTCATAGCTGTTAATTTAGCTTTGGGAAAGTCTCTCTTAAAGGGGAACTTCTACATGGAACCCATAAGATGGCCTGAATAATGGAAGTGGTTTATAAAGGGGCTGATATCCCAGTGGAGCACAGGGACTACACAATAGATGTGAGGGCATCTCAAGTACCTTCTCACTTCACCCACTATTACCAGTGGCAAAATAGCTCATAATACTCTAGGGCTTCAAAATGTTCATCTATAAAGCACATGTAATTATACTCTTTTTTAAAATTTCTTTATTGATTAAGGTATTACATATGTGTCCTTATCCCTCCATTATCCCTCCTAGCCCCCCACTCGTGCCCTTACCCCCCTGTTGTCTGTGTCCATTGGCTAAGCTTATATGCATGCATACAAGTCCTTTGGTTGATCTTGTAATTACATTCTTTAGAACAGTGTTGGGTCTAACTGGACAAAAATAAACAAATGTATTGCTTAAAGCCAATTGTACTTATGAGCCATATAAGATTGGAGAACAGGATGCCTGAGTTGAGTCAGAGTTTTCCCAGTGACTCACTGTGCAATTCTGAGGACACAGCCCTTTGATCTTTAGTTCCTTAGCCCATAACCAGAGTTTTAAATTGTGGCCCCCGTCCTCTCGGAGGCACCCACTCCAGCTTCTTTGCCTTCAGATGAAAGGATCTAGAGACGTGGAAAATGGTTGTTTGGTGATTTCCTATATCCCCCTTTCTAGGATTTCAGCCGTCCTCCTTTTACATCTGAGGGACACTGCAGAGAAATCGGGCTTAAAATTTCACTGCTGAAGGGGCAGGCTGAGAAGGAACAAGTCTGGCTTTAACACCGCAAATATCTCCAATTACCAAATGTGGGCAGAAAAACACAAAAAAACAAGGAGAGAGAGAAAGGCCCTTGGTATTCTTCAAAGCTTCCCTTTGGGGATGAAAGTCCCTCTTTGAGGCTTCCCAGGCAGAAAGCCTCGGCAGCCTGCACACCTGGACTGCATTAGTGGGCCCTGGACTCGAGGGGAAGCGGGCTGAATTTCATCTAGATGCTTCCCACAATCCATTGTCGTAAAAGCTCACAGTAATTTACCAGCTTAGGAACACGGCTTGGTATTCATGGAGTGCTGAACCCTGGGATTACCTCCCAGAGTCATCGGATAAATCCCACTGCTCATCTCTGTAAACACACTTTCATCTCAATTACCTTCAGCTCAAGGAAAGTTTCATTCTGTTTCATACAGGGTCAAGAACAGAACCCACCCTCAAATCATTCTCATACCTCTTCTGAGAAACCTTTTAAAGTGCATCCGCTGTTGTAACTAATGAGTGAATTTTCTCATTAGGCTATGTGCTCATTGAAGTACAAAACACCAATGCTTTATTGTTTGCTTCCCCTGCATCATCTGCCTTGCCAGTTCTCCACTTCAGTGCCCCAACCTGGATGGAGAAACAGTCCTGCCGTATCGCCAGGCCGGCTCCAACCAATCCATGGCATCCGGTGTGGTACTGGCTGCTCCCACTCAGAAAAACCCTTTGTCTTCCCACAATTCTCAGCCTCTTTCTGTACCTCTGAAACTCAGCATGGGGCTTGCCCAGCCACTATGATTACTGTATTCTGTGCATCTGCTCCTAAGGTGCCTCTCCCCATCCCCATCATTAGGGAAGAAGGAGAACAAAAAGCCACAGGCTCTGGAATTAGACATTCTGGTTTTGCATTCCGGCTCTGTAAGTCACTACCTGTATGACTCTGGAAAAGTTCCTGAGCCTGTCTTTGCTGCAGTTTCCTTACTTATAAAATGGGGGTAATGATGCTACTTAGCGGTATTGTAAGAATTAAATCTAGAATCCTAGAATAGTGACTAAAATGTCCTAAAGCACTCAATTAGCATGATGATGACTGTGATATCTACTTTCTTTTAAAAGGTACTACTCTAGCTGGCCTCTCTAAAAGTGTAACTCCCTGCTCTATCAAAGGGCACGATGACTTCCTACTCCCAAACCACAGCTAGCTGGGGCCAATGGAGGCATCTGTAAGCATGCTGCAGGATAAACAAGTTTGGGCAAAATAATGATGAAGGAGATGGAGCTGCCAAAACACTGTACTCCAGTAAACGAAATGCTCTAAAACTAGGCAATGGTGTTTAGAATCTCTCGGAAGCTGAGGTATTTGAAGGTGACAGGTGATAAAATGTTTTTCCTTGACCCTTCGGATGGCTACCTGAATTAGGCAATGCTCTCACCCATTCATGTTCTTTAGGACGGAGAAAGGGTTAGTGCCATAGGCCCAGTTCTAGACACAAAATTCCAGATCACAGGGTAGAATGCGGAGCACACCCATTTTTACCATTTGCACAAGAACCCCCTGCCTTGAAGTCAGACCTGAACTGGCTGGAGTCCCAGTGCTTGCGGTCCCTTATAAACCATGTGCACCTCCAGCAGGTGCTAGGCATAGCCCTCCCACCGTGGGAGGCTGCACTGTCCGTTTACCCAACATCACGGACAGGCTCTCTAACACGGGGGCTCTCTGGCAGGACCCCTCCCAACAGATGCAATAATGCAATAATAACGTAGCATAATGTTTTTCAAGTTGTATGTCCCTCAAACTGTTGTTACTAGAGATGTTCTTTGAAAAACATATTCCATACTAATTTCTATGTGTACCAAAACATAAGAAAGGTTGTAAAGCACTGCTCCAGGCTGCTATCAGAAGGAAAGCTACATATCCAGTAAGTTCCAAACATTTACTAAGAACCTAATAAGTATAAGTCATGTGATACTATGCCTTGAATATTCTGTACTTCGATTTTCTATCTGTAGGTCAATGATAAAATAAATACATTTGTCTCAGAGGATTAACCTGAGGATATAAGTGCTTTGAACTTTTTAAATAAAGCAAAAGATGAATTTAAACATTTATTTTTAATTTGCTACATGAAATGATGAAATGTGTCTTATCCCCAAACAGATTCTTAAAAAAAAAAAAGATAACAAGAGCCTCATCCTAAAAACAAAGCCTGAAATCCGGGGATTATACCCGAAGAATATCTACCACATTCTACTATAACAAGGAAACCACATAACAATAAACAGTAATTTGACTTTAAAAAGGAATGATAACACACACTGGGAGCAGCTCCTTTATCTTCAAAGGTAAAATGTTAATGAAGGAAGAAGGGGTTTTAGAGTGCTTTGCAGGAAGGGCATTGATCTCACCGCTTCTACGTTAAAATGCCACTACAGAAGCACACCCACAATTCCTCTACAAGCAAACATTTGACATTCTCTGTGCTGCAGACCAAAGCAAGATTTATATCTACACACCTCCCTCAAATGTTTCTTATTTCAGCTTCTTCAACAAACTCAAATACTTTCCTCTAGTTCAGATCTCAACAAATCCTGTCTTGAGGTCTTGAGTCTGCCTTAAAAAAAATGGGGCAAGATGTGGTGTTGTTTTGTGTGTGTGTGTGTGTGTGTGTGTGTGTGTGTGTGTGTTCAGAGAGGAAGGAAGAGTGAGAGAAACATCAATGATGAGAATCACTGATTGGCTGCCTCCTGCACGTTCCCTACTAACCTACTAGCAACCCAAGCATGTGCCCTGACCAGGAATTGAATCGTGACCTCTTGGTTTATAGGCTGACATTCAACCACTGAGCCCCACTGGCTGAGCGTGGTTGTTGTGTTCTTAACAACCCAAACAACAAGAGTTGCCAGTCCTAGCAAACGAGGGAAGGAAAGGGATATAGTGGTGCTCTCCTGATCCTACCTTCTGCCAATTTCCAATATGCTAGCTATGAACCAGACCTGGGAAAAAGCCAAAATCCCTGAACACAGCCTAAACATGACTTTGTTGACTTAAAGGAATAAGAGAAAATCAAAATTCCTGACCTTCAAACTGTGGACAAAGAAGGATTTGAGAAGGAAAGGGCCTGAGTGGGCTGTGCCTCACCCGATGCGTGGATGACTGGAGTCCTAAAGGGCTCTCCTCGTGTGGTAAAGGTGAAGCAGCTAACACTATTCCTTTATTCAGGAGACAGGGAGGGCAACAACAGAAAAAAGAAAGTATGCATGGCACTTTGCAAAATAGAAACTAATGATAAAAGTATCTAAAATAATAAGTCTCCCACCTCTTAAAGAGAGTATATCAATTAACTGGGTCAGGCAACAATTTTTATAGAGAATTTTTGATAAACGGGTCCAAAGGTTAAGTACTAAAAAAACCTACTTATTAATGAATTCATTCTAAGTCTTTGTTCTGCAAAAAGATATGGGTTTCAGTTTATGCTTGCTGTTGTCAAAATAGCCTCAGGGCAGGGAAGGAAGGTGAGAAAGGAAAAAGACCGTAATTATTGCAAAATGGAGAAGGCAGCATAGTCACCAGCTCCACATCAGAGGAAGAGCATTATGAATAAAAGCGGTGCCAACATGGCCTCATATTCTACCTGCTTGGATGAGCTGCCTCCTCTCAGGTAAAGCCAAGGTCATGTGCACTGAGCTGTTACAGATACTTGAGGAGGGAAATGTTTCCCAGCAAAGCAACTTTTTAAAAAGTGAGCTCAGCACCTGGTCATCTGTTCATCTCAACAGTGGTTCAATGATCAATGGACAGGACAGGGTGAAAGGTGAGTCAAAGGTCAGAAGGTCTGAACCTCTTGGCAGGAGAGTTAACTTCTGTAAAGCCTTGAAAGGCTTTCTTAAAGCGAATTTATTAATATATGTTGCCAGGAGTTTCAGCTGACTTTGTAAAGTTTAATTGCTTTTCATTTCCATTTGTTCCCTTTGTCCTCTCCTCCCCCTCCCCCACTCCACCTCCCTCAGTCTCCTCTCCTTCTCCTTCTCCTCCTCCTCTTCCTCCTTTTTCTCTCCCTGCCCCTCTTCTCATAAATTTAGAGTTGCTTGGAGAAGTTTCAATGATAATACAAAAATTTAAACAGTTTTGTATATTTTCTCCTTATGAACGCACTTCTGTGCTATCCTCGTGAGAGAATAGATAACCCTATGTGATTGACTGCATATTTTTAAGAAAAAGTTCATTGAGGAATCCTGGTGAAACTTGAAAAATGGATTTTGGTAAGTGGGGATCAGTAAAGCATATGTATAATTAGATCACTCGGGCAACAAGGATCCTTCTAAGAAACACGAACAAAACAGCCAGGTGTTTTCATATGCATGTGCCCACACACCTGCACAGGCCGAGGCAGCCTCCAGTGGGCAGAGGGCCTTCTTGGCACCCAGGAAACGGTGGTACTTTGCAAAGTTTCCCAGGGTATGCTTGCGATGTGTGCCCTTTTAAGTGGATGTGGCAATGTACATTCAGTGGCATTCTAGAGCCTGGAAGAAAACCTCTCAAAGAAACATCTGAATCCTCAACGCTATCTCTCCTGGCTCATTCTGGTAGTACTCTGGGGGGGATAAAATCTCCTTTGCTCATTCTGCAACGTGCCTCATTTGTGGATGGCAAACCTGATGACAATATTATGAACAAACTGATTTAGAACAGATCTCTAGTAAAAAAACAGAACCCCGTCTCGGCATAGTGCAGTTGATTAATATGCCCTGGGCCCATGAAATTCATCTCTTGCTGCTAATTGAAACAATCCAGAAGGCTTCTCTGCTAGTTACCTGGGTGATACTAAGCCATGATCCTACCCCCTTTGGACACTGCTATAACTATTTCAAGGTTGGGTGCCAGTTAATTCCCAGAATCAAGATACTCACTGTCCAAAGTGCACCTTGTATTTAAAATGGACATGCTAAAATGGACATGCCAAGAAGTCTTCAATATGAAATGTTAACACTGTAAATTCATGCTATGTTCATCCTCTCTGAAGACCATAGAGTTTTCCTAATGCTACTTATTTTAGTTTCTTATGCTTATTCTACCCCTGAGGGACAGACAGCATGACCCTCATTTCTAAGAATGACTGAGCAGCCTGAGGTAGAGTCTCTGATGAAGCTGAGAAGTTGGGTCTGAATTTCCTGATCCACTATTGAGCACTAGATGGTATTTTATTTTTAGAAATGATGAAAGATTTGAGAGCTAACTCTTAAGAATATAGGTTTCAGAATTAGTTGGACCTTCGTGTGAATCCCAGTTCCACTGAAGCATCCATCTTATATAAAAGCTGCTGTTTGAAATTTTAACCCTGCATTTTGGCTTCTGTAAACGCTTGCTTAAATAATAAGGAAAATAAGACTACTCCCATTTCAGAGAGGGCATTAAACCTTCCCCAGATGAAGTTATCAGTGCTGGCACCAGGTCAACCTTTGGTTAAGGTCTCAAAGCCCTAGTACTTAAGGGCTCTGTAAGAACTTCCAAAGGGGACCAGAAAACCCCATTCTTGGGGGACAAAGAGGGTAAAATGGTATACATACAGGAAACTTCCTGTGTGACTTGGCTCAGAATTCTAGAGACATTTTTCTCTGGGCCCGCGTGTAATAATCTATAATAATAAAAGTGTAATATGCTAATTAGACAGGACGTCCAGAAGTTGGGGTTACAAGGGCCAAGCCCCTTGCATGAATTTCATGCATCAGGCCTCTAGTAATAATAATAAATGTAACTCCACCTCTCTAAGCATTGCTTGGTTCTTCTCCAGTTTTCTGTAACACCACTACCCACAGTTGTGGATCTAGGACATGTAGCTTAACCTCTTGTGCCTATCTTCCCACTCATCCACGCAAAGCCCCAGAAAAGCAGATAGGTGTGAGTTGGTCTGTTTGCCAAAGTGCATACCTAAGAGATAAGATCTGCCTCCTCATCTCCTAGTGGTAGTTTAAGGATTAGATTAATTGGCAAGTTGGCACACACTCTGAGAGCCCAGCTAACAGAACACAGAACCAAAGGAAGCCCAGCTCAGTGGAGGAGCCAGCCCATTAGAGTGATTGTAGTGGGTAGGCTGCTAGATCTGCTATCATAACACCAAGCAAGGGGAGGAAGACCAGGCAACTCCTTGGAAGACAGATACTACAAATTCTTTGAAACTGTTCTAAAAAGTGAATATGTAGTTGAGAAATTGTGAAGCCATTGTCTTGGGACTATCAGATTTTACAGAGGAGGAAGTAGAGGCCCAGAGAGATTTACTCAACAGAATTCATACAATGAGGTAGTAGAAGGATTTGAAACCAGGTCAGACTGGTCTGCATTTTCTACCAATACTCTGAATTTATAAGGAGATAAAAATCCGAAGTGTAAATGCTAACTGAGAACTTGTCTCAACCATCTGAAATTTAAACAGACACCAGGACTCCAGAATTTGAATTTGGCTTGGGAACTAAAGAGAAGCCTGGTCCTGCTGGTGAGGTGCTGGCTCACTTCATGTCATGCCCCAGCACTGATTCGGACAGAAAAGCATTGCAGAATGAGTCAGTAATAGCTCATCCTGTGCAACCCAAACAGGTGTTTCCTAGTTATTTTCTATGTACAGACTCTACTGTCAGCTAGGTTTATGAGGTATGATGAGCTCAGCCCAAATACAGGTGGGAGGGCCATGGACAAGTGCACCTACCAACTCTTAGTAAGCCACGTCTGCAATGAACAGAGTGGAAATAATCAGTCTGACACATTTAACACTTAAATTGTCCCATATGACTGGTGAAACTCAAAAATTGTGCCTCTTTGTTATGCTTTATTTCTACTATAAACACAACAGGTATCTTTAAGTTCAACAAATGCATCTTGAATTCTCTCCCTCATCACTGACAGCAAAAGGATAGAAAAAGTTGGAAGTTGCAAATGTGCAGTGAGAATGAAAAAAACACAGGAAAAAAACAAATGAAATGACAAAATGTGATGTATCAGTATATACAAAGACCACATATTTCAACTAAATCATCTATTGCTTTATTTCATTGTTATCACCAGGGTTCAAAATACAGCTGGAGAAAGGAGGAGAACATCCTGTTCCTTTCTGAGGGGCTAGTATTATTACTATTTACACAAAATACCGTTATTTGCAAAGAGCATTAAACTAAAAACCAAGACAAGGATTATACCACTAAATTCACCATATATAGAAGTAAATTTTCTTGTGTAATGCAGGATTAATCATTAACATGAGTTTTCAATGAATTCATTCAATTAATCGCAAGTTCAAATATGTAGGTCAGAATACATTTGCAGATCTCATTGAAAAGGTGACCTTCAAACAAAGACTTGCAGAGGGTGAGGGAGTTAGTTATGTGTGTATCAGGGAGATGAGCATTTTAGTTACTGACCTTGATCCAACCCAATGCCGCTCGCTGGCTTTGGCCTCACTAAATAGAGTCTCAGCACATGCCCTTGGCTACTCCAGCACTGTTTTGTTTCCAGTGTATCCTGTCCTGTGCCCATATGCTTTATTTTTAAATATCTCTCATTAAGGCTCAAAATACTAAATCTAAGTTGCTCTTATCCTAGCCTGAGGTCACTGAAGCCCATCCAGATTATATCCTTGTCTTAGTCAAAATGATATTTTTCTCTTTCCTACTGTTGTTCTTTATTCCTTGACTATCCTGGGCTGTGGAATCTGTCAGAAAGGAGAACTTCACAGCACCTCCACTGAAGTCTAAACATGCAGAGGAAAAACTAGTAGTATGTGCAGAGTGAGGACAGAAAAACATTAGGAAGATAAGGGGAGAGGGGAGAGGAGTAAAAGGCAGCTGCTAATCACATTGTATAGTCAATGCTACACTGGAAACATCGTGAGGAAATCACCCAGAGCTGAGGCTAGTCAGCACCGTAATTACAAAGACACCCTGCAGAGTCAGTTTCTAGCCACCGAGGTTTCAGTGGCTACAACCTTCTCCTTCATGGACCAATATGTGGCCACAAATGTCAATATAATGACCCATGTCGGAGCACATTGTATATTTTACCCGTCTTAAGACTTCACTCTTTCAGTGCTATGCATTCTTCCTGGAGTAAATATTTATCTATGCTGTCCAGTGGTTACAGCCCAAGGAAAAAAGCCAAAGAACAAGGATACTGCCCCATATTCTGCTGCTATTTTTCATTATGACAATGTAGAAGTCCTCGCTTCTCTAAGTCCCCTCGGCTGAGGAGCTGAGACCATCTGTGCCCCTAAACCACGTTCTAGAGGCCTTACACATTACTCACATTCCACGTGGTTCTTGACCCTGGAATCTAAAGGAGTAAATCACTCACTCTGTTCTTGTCACCTCTGAGATCCTGATTGGGACTTCTGTCCACAAAAGGAAAACCTGCAGCCCAAAGGGTACTCTCCAGTGAGGTCTCGCTGCACCCACTGACTGCTGTCTCAGAGAATCAAGTCTTGGTTTTAAGGTCAGGTTTCTCCCGCAAACAGTGTGGCCAAATGGCAATCAGCTTTTTGCGAAGGATGCAGAGAAAAGAATTCTCTCTTTAAGGCTCACCTAGGCTTCAGCGGTGACAGATCAAACATCAAAATTTATTAACCACAAATGACTCAAGCCAGTCCTCCTTGCCTATATAAATAAGAAACAAAAATGTGCCTCCATGAGTTAGACACTCAGCTAAGCATATAAGAGTGGACACCCACTTGAATTCTGCCACTGACTTGTTGTGGAACTTTCGGCAAGTCAAGACTCCCCTAAGCTCAACTTCCTCATCGGCACTGTTTTTTAAAATGATATTTCACTAACTGAGTTTTCACAACCAATAAACTTGAAAGTGCCTTTGAATAATGCAAATGCTAGAGCAGTATAATAATCAGTGACATCATCTTCAGAAGAAAACAAAGGCCCAGCTCCCTGCGATCTGGGTGTCTCTCCCCTCAATAATAAAAGACCTTGGAGATTTGGCTCAGAAATGAGTAAACAGACTAGCTACAGGAAGGGCAAGCTACTGGGGAGCAAGGCCAGTCAGTGCAGGTTAATCATTCACAGGATTAAGTGTCTTATTTCTCTTTCATAACAAGGGCTTGACTAGCTGGAAATATATCCAGCCGAGCACAAACAGCTTTGGGTGGTTAAAAGGAAAAAATCAACTGGGAAAGGAAACCATGGTTCAGATCACATCGTTTTCATTCTCTTAAATTCTTTTAAGGCACTTTATTCACTTGAGATTGGGAAGATATTAGTTCACCCCAAATACATAGATCTTCAATTTTCTTACCTACACCACCTCTTCCTATTATAACACAAATAAGTCCCATAAGCTCATGAATTCTTGTGCAAGAGTTTGGCAAGAGTTCTTTTTTAATGATTATTCTTTATATTTTTATTGACTTCAGAGAGGGAGGGAGAGGGAGAAAGAGATAGAAACATCAATGATGAGAGAGAATCACCAACTGGCTGCCTCCTGTATGCCCCACACTGGGGACTGAGCCCACAACCCTGGTATGTGCCCTGATCGGGGATCGAACCACGACCTCCTGGTTCACAGGTTGACGCTCAACCACTGAGCCACGCTGGGTGGGCTGGCAAGAGTTCTTAATCAAGCTCTCAGCTATGTGACATAGACAAGTCTCCTCATCTAGCTAAGCTTCTATTCCCTCAAGTTAGAAAAGAGAAATTGTAACCTGGGCCCAGCCCATGACTGCCTGGCTGGCTCTCTTTTCTTTAAATAATGTTTGCACTTGGCAATGTGGTCAGAGGTCAAGTCAGTAAAGACAGGACAAATATACATGTAATAGGTGAAGAATGTAATGACAGAAAAACACACAGGAACCACATCCTCCTCTCAAAAACTGACAAAGCATTTCCTTACCCCTTCTAAGGAGAACTGGACAATAAGAGGAAGAAGGAAAGGTCCAAGTGAACTGGGGGAGGTACTGTCCAAATGAAGGAAGATCAAACTGAATGTAATGGAAAGAAGTTCATTAACACTAGCTGGTGGATATACAAATTTAAATGATACCCAGGAGTTAAAGTTTTAAATATTTCCATCAGCCTAAATAGGAATATGAAATATGATGAATACAATGAAAGCTAATCACCACCCAAAACACTGCATTTAATTTTTTATTTAGAAAATAATGAAATAAAAATTTCTAATAAAAGAGACTATAGTCTTTAATCCTTTTCTCCAGAGAGGATTCTACTGCAGGCTGTCTTATTTCTTTGTCATTCTGTTAGGCTCTAGAGCAGTGGTTCTCAACCTTCCTAATGCCGCGACCCTTTAATACAGTTCCTCATATTGTGGTGACCCCCAAGCATAAAATTATTTTCGCTGCTACTTCATCACTGTAATGTTGCTACTGTTACGAATCGTAATGTAAATATCTGATGTGCAGGATGGTCTTAGGCGACCCCCGTGAAAGGGTCATTCAACCCCAAAGAGGTTGCGCGTGACCCACAGGTTGAGAACCGCTGCTCTAGAGTTACAAATAAAGAAAATGATGAAGGATCAAATAATGCCGAACCTCCTCAAGAAAAAAGAGAACCTCTTATATAAACACATGAGCTCTGTCAGGCTGAGGACCTGCCCACCTGAGCACACAGAAAAGCAAGAGACTTCTGCTACTTGCTGGAGTGTGGAGAGGAGCTCGTCTATGTGCTCACCTAGAACTCCCTGCGCAGGTGGGCTTGGCCGTTCAGTGACTCCTGATAAAAATTCACTTTGTGCCACCCAAAGGCTAAAAGCAAGACACAAAGCTTTCATTTTGGGAAACCTTGGTCTGAAACTCAAATGAAGGCATTACTCTTTACACATTTTTTTTCTTTCACATAAAACTTTTTATGCTTGGAAATGAGCATAATGAAGGTTCCATAGCCTTTCCAAAATGCAATTTGCTATTTACAATTGTGAAAAACAGACACAATCTAAATGTCCAAAATATAGAATAGTTGTGGAAATTGTTATAATCATGAGATAGACAATTATGCTGACATTAGAAGTCAGTTTATGAAAGTTTTTAATATGATAATAAAATTTTTATGATAAAATATGTTTAAATCCTATATTACAAAAGGCTAATATGCAAATCAACCAAACAGCGGAATGACCAGTCGCTATGACATGCACTGACCACCAGGGGGAAGATGCTCAATGCAGGAGCTGCCCCCTGGTGGAGTGCCACTCAGCCAGAAGCCAGACTCACAGCAAAGTTATTAACAGTAGACATTTCAGGGTGTGGTTTTAGGTAATTAATTTTTTATAACATCTTCATGAAGATACTAGTGGTCCAGTGCACATATTAGTGCATATTGAAAGGAAATTAAGTAGAAGAAATATTTTAATATCACTATTCACTCTTTCTCTATAAGTGTCGGATAGGAAAGAAAATTAATAAAATGTACATGAAAATAATACATAAATTGATTAATAAACAATAACAACATGATGTAACAACAACAAAGACATGATATAAAAACAACAAAAAGGTGATATGAAAACAACAAAAACATGATATAAAAAAACATTGATAAAAACAATGACTGATAAATTGATTAAACTTATTCTAATATCTCCCTGTATACCACATTTCAGAGCGCTTGACTAATTTCCCTCGTGATGAAGTATTTACAACTTTAACATCACATGCTCTTCGAACTCGAGAGAAAGCAACATATAACTGACCATATCCAAAAACGGGTTCAGGTAGGAATATTCCTACTCTGTCTAGAGTTTGTCCTTGTGATTTATTAATAGTCATCGCAAATGCTGGCATCACAGAAAACTGTCTTCGAATTAATTTAAATGGGAGGCCAATGTCAGACGGGACAATTGTGCCAACAGCTGGCTTCAGACATATTCTGTCTATGACACTGCTTTCTTTCAGCTTCAGAACGTCAACAAAAACAACCAAATTCATGATTGACAATGACAGATTGAAACACATGCATGTGATTGGCGCCAGCAAGAGCTTTATATGAATCGCATGTGCACGAGTCAATGTTCATTTTTAAATTGCCAGTGCATGTCATATGTACCAGCCAGCTGGTCGGTTGGTTGGTCGGATGGACAGTCAATCACTTAGCCTTTTATGTATATAGATAATTCAGATTCTAAACAATTCACCCATTGAAAAAATCTCAGTGGTTTTTAATATATTCACCAAGTTGTGTAACTATTACCACAATCAATTTTATAACATTTTTATCACTTCAAAAATAAATCCTGTATCCTTTAGCTTTTACCTTTTCCCATCCCTAAGTAGACACTAATTTAATTTCTGCCTTTTTAGATTTCCCTGTTCTGAAGATTTCCCTGTTCTGAGGATATGAAAGAAATAGGAAATGAGGTCTTTGATTTCAAGAAAGGGATGCTACTAAACTGTAGAGATAATGTTTGCGAGAGAAAACCACCAACATTCACCTGGGAAATAGAGGAATACAGCATATTCATATTCCTCCTGCACTGGAGAATGAACCACTCCACCGCTCAACATAACACCAAAGAGTTCTCTCATGTGCTTGCACTCTAACCAAGCAGTCAGCAAACAGAACTTCACAGGCATTACAATGCTCTGTAAAAAAATATTTTTCTAATGAAGGTCCCAAGGCAGAGAAATGGTTGCAAGGTTCTTCCTACCAAAGCTAAGATGCCCTGGAATAATATTACCTTCTAGTTTCTGCGTACGTGGGCACATACATGTAAATAAGACGTTTCCATTTTTAAAAGGTTGTGCTGAAAGGACAGCGCAAGCCAGTGGGAAATGGCATTCCTGTAAGGCGGCGAACTAGCAGTCCAGCTAGGTTCTCTCGCTCACCAGTTCAAAATGTGTCCATCATGACTAATTGGAAGGCACCTTCCCTTGTGTGAATGGATGTTAATGACTGCCTCTTAGACCACCTGGGCCCCGGGGAATCCAAGCCAAGAGGACACAGCAATATTCACAGAGAGGTGTTTGCGACACAAGGTATCACATCGAGGGAGGGGAGTAACTTCTTAAAATGTAATATGCTACTTAAAATATATTCAAAAGTTCTGAAAAATACGATAATAAACAACCATGTACTCAACTTAAATATATAAGCTATTAATGAGGTATAGTTTAAGAAACAGACAATAGAAAAATCAACTTATCGGAAGTTAAGTGGCTAATGGTTAGACTAAGATGGATAAAACCATCAACAACAGGGTGAGGAGGAGGGTAAAATGACTGGGGAGTAAAACATTTTTAATCAGGCACTACACAAATAAATGAAACCAGGGTACTTTAGGATAATATAACTTCTCCCAAATATGACTCTGGCCTGGGCACTCCTTTGCCCCCCAACACTGCAGGCTCCTCTGAAACCATTCTTCTCCCAGGGTACCAGAGGAGCCATCATGAGGAGAATGAAGAAAACAGCCTCAGATTAAAAAGAATAGAGCCCCAAGTTCATGGAGCTTCCTGTGCATGATGAATTCTTCAGGGAGCAGGGGCCGTACAAAGCACTGTTGCAGTGATCAGGACAACAGCTAGACTAACCCCTCCTGGAAACTGGAATAGAAGAGCGCCAGGGGCGACATGTTCTAGTGGAGGGATGCCCACATCCCAGGATCGGAATAAAAGAGGGTTTTAAAAGGCATCTGAAATGGACTCACTGAACATGACCTGCCTCGCTAAGCCTGGTTCTTGTCATGGCTATTATGCCCTCAATTTCATGAACATCGTGTTCACTTGGAAAGGAAAAAAAAAAAACTTGTTTTAGTAGTAATTGCACATCAATACGAGAGTCCTATTATTTCTATTAAGTTAATTAACCTATTTTTGAAAAGTATACAAAATAGGTCACTTAAGTGGGTGTGACCTTACTCAGTGAACTATGCTTTTAAACTGTCTCCAACTATTAAGATTTATAGATGCCTTTATCACCATCTTGGTTTGAAAAGGCTGGCTGAGTGAAAGGCATGCAACACCAGGCAAAAACAGCTTTGGTCCCTATCAATCAGCCTATTATAACTTAATGATATTTAGATGATGTGATTAGATTTTTCAAATTGAATGCTATTTAATCTAAATTCCGGAGCGCTTGTGTAATGGTGCCATATTTTTAGTGTTCAGGCAAATAGTCTGGCAGATACAATTTGTATATGAGTTCCACAAAAATAATGTTCTTCCTCAACTGCTAAGAAAGAAAATTACCTTCCATGGCATACACATGTGGGCGAAAACTGCTTCTAAGTTATCACCACCACCATCTTGAAAAGCATGAAAGTACTCTGCGGAGCTAAGCACTACACTAGGCAATACACAAAGTCGCGTCTTGTATTTTGGTCCTAATCAGGTGGCATGAAACCCTAGAAGTCCGTTTCCATTATATTTAATAAAACCTCACTTACAAAGTGAGGATGTCCTTTTGTCTGATGTCTCTGGTTGCATGAGCATGCAGCCCTCCCCAAGGGGAGGTGTCTGTGCTGTAACTAATAACCTCTGCTGCCAAGAGGATGGGACATCTCCAAGCTCTCACATCCCAACAGCACGGGCTCACTATCAGAGGGGTGCAGACCACAGGCAGAGATCATCGCGCCTCCCAGGCACAACAATTCTCTTAGGCGCTGTGAACTCCAACCTTACACATGTGGAGTCTGTCCCATGTGGAGCGCTCAACGGAAAAATTGGAAATTGTGTCAAAGTCACAGAGCAGCAGCCCAGTCAACTTCACTTTTAAACTCACACTTGTGCTCTACCAGGCACTGGGAAACTATCTTAATTAACTAATAAATGATTATGCAGAGGCTGGCCCTTCAATCAGACCAATAAAGTAAAGACCTAGCCTAACTATCAAATCTTAATCTGGGTACTTTTTTTTTTTTTGAAAGTGGAAATAATATAAATATAAATATAAATATAAATATAAATATAAATATAAATATAAATATAAATATAAATATAAATATAAATATAAATATAAATATAAATATAAATATAAACATGTGTGTGTGTGTGTGTATAATGTTTTTTAATTGATTTCAGAGAGAGGAAGGGAGATGGAGAGATAGAAACATCAATGAGAGAGAATCATGGATTGGCTTCTCCTGCATGCCCCCTCCTGGGGATGGAGCCTGTAACCTGGGCATGTGCCCTAATTGGAATTGAATCGTGACCTCCTGGTTCATAGGTTGATGCTTAACCACTGAGCAACATCCACCAGGTGAGAGTAAGTTTATTAAAGCTTGGGACAGTGAGACAAAGGAAGAGCCCCCGGAGACAGGAACAGGGGAAAGCCTGGGATGAGTTGGCTGTTCCCCATTGCTCCCCTTCGTGCAAGTCTCATGGGGACTCTTAGACATTAGGATAGAAGAAACACCCGAAGAAAGATGGTGTGGCCATGCTCAAAGAAGAGCGAGTCTTACTTGGAGTACTTTTTAAGGCCATTTCCGTGCAACACCGATAAGGGAGTAGAATTTGAGCAAGGAGATACGGTCATAAGACTTTACTTTATTCATCCATCAATGAACCAAGTCCTCCCTCTGTGCCAGCCACTGAGCAGGACGTGAAAATCAAAGTTGAACATGATACAGTCCCTCAAGTCATCAAGTATGAAGAGAAGGCCATACACAAAATAAGTGTCATAGTTTTCATAGGAGCTATGTAATGTAAGAAGTATGCACAGGGTATGATGGGAAACAAGGAGAGAGCACCTAACTCCATGTGAGTCACAAGAGATTTCATGCTGATATTGGGTTTTAAAAAATAAATAGGTGTTTGCCAATCAAAGAAGTAGATGGAGAATGTGTAGCATGTTCAACAACGTGTTGTTAGGACCCACAAACTCCATGTTCAGCTGGAACACAGGTCACAACGGGGTTCAAAGTCAGAAACAAAGTAAAAATCAGACCTCAATAATGAACATAAGGAGACCACTATGGACTTTTTAAGTGAGAAAGTAATACTTTATGATTAGCATTTGGGGAAGGTTAATATGGAAATGGATGAGAGTAGACTGCGATTGAGTAAGTCTGGTGGCAGGAAGACAATTGCAGCTGTCCAATGAAAGAAGAGCAAGTCTAATGACAACAATAACAGGGGAATAGAGAAAGGGGACATAAAATAATAAGTAGTTGAATTGACATAATTTGAGGGTAAAGGGGAAGAGTGTTCTGGTTTGAGAGGTAGGTGATTCCATTCACAGAGAGGAGATTCAGGACTGGTACAGTAACTTCAGTTTTGTACATGTTGAGCTAGAAACCTATCAGAGGCCATCCAGGTAAAGAAGTATTCTACTCACTTAGGTTTATGGGTCTAGAACTCAGGAACAGGATCTGGAGTAGAAATATAGATTTGAGAATAATTAACAAATTGGGACTATTTGGAATTATGAATTCAGCAACACTTTTTCTAACACTCTCTTTACTCCTTACTTACTATTTGCCACCAGAGAAATATTCTCAGACTGTTTAAAATAAAAAATACTTTGAAGATGCAACTTGATTTATAGCTAAAAATATTTAGTTGAAGAGTTAGTACAAATAACATAACTGCTTCTTAAAGTCATGCTATGGATTTTATTATTCTCTGGGTCTAATTAAAAGAGCAAAACCAATAAATATGGCAAATGATTGTTAAATACAAGCTGGTAAAAATCACACACAAAAAGTTTACTCCAAAGGCTTACTCTTCTGAACTGTATAAAATAATACCTTCTATCATTGGCTTAAGCATCTTTTTTTCCTTCAAACTATAACACCTTTGCATTTTCTCTCATTAGTTTTAACAACATGCCTGTCAGGTAGGCAAATGAACTAGAACTTTAATCTTCATATTAGAGCTGGAAAAACTAAAACACAAAGTAGAAAATGCCCTGGCTGGGTCGTTTGGTTGGAGCATCATCCCATACACCAAAGGGTTGTGGGTTCAATCCCTAGTCGTAGAGTGTATAAGAGGCAACTGATCAACGTTTCTTTCTCCCCCTCCCCCACCCCACCTTCCTCTCTCTCTAAAAGTCAATAAAAACATACCCCCAGGTGAGGATTTAAAATAAAATTTAAAAAAGAATAGAACTAACGTGCCTGTGACTTCCCAGCAGGTCATTAGAGTGAGTCTGGAAACAGAACGCAGGCATTTGGCCTCCTGGTGTTCGCTCTCTCCTCTACACTGTCATCATCAGTCACCCATAGAGTGTTACAGCTGGGTGCCTGGCACTACATTTATGGCACTGTGCCAGGCCACCCTCTTAGAGAGTATGATAGTAATGAAGAGATTATTAGAGGGGTGGGAAAAGGTGTAAGTAGAGAATTGTCTCTATGGCTTTTCAACTACTTCGTTTATGCGTCATTATTACTAAATGAAGTGGATTATTACATAGCATAGAAAACTACAAATTTTTTTATAAAGTACTTGCCACCTCAATGCAACGGATAATATATGAGAGTCGTTTTCGATCACTACCAGAAAAGAAAGTTTAATGAGGGAGATCAGACAATGCAAAGCTGGCATGCGCCTTGAAGCTCTGTACCACCAGGCCACCAGCACGAATCTCACCCTGACTTAGTGAGGCTAGAAATTATTTTGATAGAATAGTGCTTTGTTGCCTAGTGTGAAATAACTGGTCTGTTTCACACCAGTTCTCACAAGACAAGCATCTACACCACAAAATAAATAACACTTGTGACCTTGACAGGACTCTTCCCAAGAGAAAAAAGATCTGGATGAATGAAGTCTGAATTTCCGCTTACCTGCCCCCTCCCTCCATCATGAAAGCTAACCCTTTTCTCACTGCTCCCTCCAAATCAATAACCTCTAGGTGGTCATTATCTCTGTCTGCCATAGCTTGCACACCACTGTGCAGTCTTTCTCTCCCTCTGAGATGAACCACAGAGTTTCCAGGTTTACATACTAACTGGTGCAAAGCTCCCAATGTGTTACTAATGAGACAAAATAATAAAGTTCATTTTAGAGTGATTTTCAAATTCCCCTACAGAAGGACATCTGAAAGTACTTAAGAAACATGCTATCTCCCTAGTGGTTGAAAGAAAGAAAGAAAGAAAGAAAGACTCTTGCTACGTAAGGGTTTGAAAATATCATGCAATTAATGCTATTTAAATGGCACTAAGCTAAACTTGAGAGGTAACACTTAACCACTCTCTGTTTACCAAGTTAATCTACCAGATTTGTTTACTTTGTCTGATTTACTAAGACAAATACGTTGAGTGTCTGAAATGTTTTATCTGGCCCTGGGAAAGGAAAACTAAAGGAGTGTTGTGCTTTTATTAATAGATAAGTGCAAACAGGCCCTATCCTATCAAATGAACAGCTAAGGACCTCTGGCCACTGTTTACTGAAAATAAAATTAGCCTTGGCTGGCAGGTACTTATCAGATCTGAGAATAATTAACTATCCACATCTGGTACATGTTACTGAAAATGCTGGTGGGAGCCATTAACTTTGGTAAGGGTTATTTTTCCTGAACAGTTAATACCCCCCAACATACCATCGGAATGTACTCCTTCTTCCCACACACTCATGGCAGCACCAAAATCAGTTCCACAAACTATTTTCCCACTTCCACTCAACAGAAAAACGGTTCTGAAAACCCAAAAACATGACCAAGACATGCTCGGCTCCCACCAAACTCCACAAAACTCACCAGCGGATCACCTGCCCCAGCCAACACTGCGAGCTTTACAAACAAACAGGGTCATTTCAAATTAATTAGTAACAACAGTTTGCTCTATATTTTCCCCTTCAAAGGACTTCAAGGAACATCTCCAAGGAAGGATACAATGAATCCAATTTTCTCAATTCAAAAGGAGACCAACAAAGAAAAAATATGGAGATAAAACAGAAAAATAAAATTTTTTTTAAGGAAAAACAAACAAGCCAGTTGAAAAGGCAGCAACCAAATTCAGGTACATTGTGCCTAGTTCATTTCTTTTCCATCCTAACAATTTATTTACCAGGTAATAGTTTTCACAGCTTTATTAAAGGAAAGCAAATGCTCTAAGGCACTTAATATAAATACGCAATGCAAAATAAATCATGTTTTATTTATGTCCAGGGAGCTAAGAGACAGGAAACTCAAGGGCTCTGCAATTAGCTTGCTGTGAAATTCTAAACAAGTCAGATGACTTGTTTATTGGAAAAGTGCCCTCTCATCTCTCTGCTCTATAAAACTGGGAATACCAACCTACATCACAAAGAGAGACGTCTACTTCAGACAGCACCAGGAAAATGCTTATAAATAGATTAAAAATTCCAAACCTCCAAGATAATTTCTCAAGAAAAATAGAACTTTGCTAATCATCTACTCTAATAAAAGAGTAATATTGAAATTGACCATTTCTCCAGGACGCCTAAGCCATGCCCATGAGCCAAGCCATGCCCATGAGCCAATCAGAGCGGCTGTGTGCAAATTAACCCAGCCAAGATGGAGGCCAACCACCATGGAACTAGATCAAACAGGAGGCTTCCGTTGCACCAGGAGTAAACTGTATGCCTAGGCTGGCTAGGCCTCTCTCTGCTCAAGACAACATAGTCACAATTATGGAAGCCACAGAGCTGAAGCAAACAGGAGGCTTCCATTGCACCAGCGATGGAGGAAACTGCCTAGGTTGGCTGGGCCTCTACTAAGGCAACATTGTTTCAATTATAGAAGCCATGGAGCTGAAGTAAACAGGAGGCTTCATTACCTGCCTAGGCCTCGGCTTAAAGCAACAGTGTTTCAATTATAGAAGATAAATAAACCCCAGAAACCTGATTCCAGCCAGCCTCACTGGGACGTTGGGTTAATGAGAGCTATATGCAGCCTGAAAGCCTGAAAACGGCCCTCAGCCCCGCACCCAGGCTGGCCAGGTACCCCAGTAGGGACCCGAACCCTGAAGGGACTGTGGGCAGCCTGAAAACAGCCCTCAGCCCGTCACCCAGGCTTGCCACACCCCAATGGGGTGAGGGTCCACACTGGGGGGCTTGGGCAGCCTGCAAACAGCCCTCAGCCCCTCACCCAGGCTGGCCAGGAACACCAGCAGGTGGACATCCCCTGAGGGGTCCCAGACTGCGAGAGGGCACAGACCAGGCTGAGGGACCTCCCCAGTGCACAAATTTTTGTGCACCGGGCCCCTAGTCAATTATAATCTTTTACCTGGTATCATTTAGCAAGGTATTTTTCCAACATCATTTTGTAGATAAATATCATTATCCCCTTAGTGTGACAAAGGAACTTACATTTTAGTGACTAAGACCTTGGGCCGTTTGAAGAACAGCAGCTGCCTCATTTCCAAGGAAACTGCAAACTGGATCTACTAATGATATGCCACAATATGCTAGTTGGGTAGACGTCAGATATCTTAGGGTGGACATGAACTCAGAAATGGGCCAAGTCTAAGGACATGCAGTCAGGAAATAAGGCTTGGGAAACTGAAGGGAGTAGGAGGAACGGGCAAGGAGGAAATATAACAAAGAAGAAAAACGGGAGAAATGGAAAAGGCCATGAGTATTTCCTGGATTCGGCAGTATGATCAGATGAAGAAGAGCAGCCAGCCTTGTGGGGATGACAGGCATGACTCGAAGGGGACCTCAAGTGGTTCAGCAGGGTCTTCCATGTGAGATTTCAAGGCGGGTAGGAATTCTTTGGTTGAAATCAGAGACGATGTTGTTGATCTGGGTTGGGTCTGATGAGACTGAAAAGAACCAGGCTGAGGGATGGATTTGGAATCCCATGTGTGCACAGAGTCAAGGAAGCCTCTGGTACATAATACTGAAAAATTATTTGTGTAAGTTGGCAAAATTAGAAAATGCTAAGTCCCAAATCTTCCAACTGCAATAATACGTTGGATTTGCTGAACTGGGGAAGGTTTCTTATGTGAATGCCATCTGTAGTATCCCTCTAATCATTCAATTATTCTACTGGAGCACTATCTGCGGTTTGACTATCCGCACAACTTTCCGAGGATTACTCAGATTTGCACAATTCAGAAACCATGTGCAGCCTCAAGGAGGTCGGCAGTTCAGGCTATTTTCCTGTCATTAAGCGAAAAGGTTGATTTCTCTGGAGTGTCAAACCCCAAGCTCACAGCTATAGAACATTAAATGCACTCGTCTATGCTCATCATTTGCTCACGAAGCACTTGCTTGGAGAAAGAAAATTTTTGTGTATTTTCTTGCACGTTAAATCTATTATCATCAGGATTTTAAAAAATGGTTTGGCTGACAGTTTTAAAAACAATTATTTCCCCTGGTATAGGACCTTCTACTTGAAATGTTTAAAAGGCTTCCAAGAGAAACATGTATTTGTTTTCAAAGTATTTGGTATTGGATTTATAATATCCCTAGCTTTATATTTTGAGAATAATTTATATGACTTTGGAATAAAAACAATTACACCTGGAAAGTTAGCTAAAGCCTGTATACAACAATATTTTTTTAAAAAGGAACATAGGGGCTATTCCAATTTACCCCTTAAATAAAAAAGCATTCAATATTCTAAAACTGGCTGCTGTGAAAATAAAGTTCCTCTGAATTGACGTTACTTAATTGTACCTAGATATTTGAATTCTTTCAATATTGCTCTGTATCACATCTTTCTTTCGAAATTTACGTTAATAGTAATAGCCTGGAAATGGGACGATAAAGCAGAGTTTCTTAACCTCAGTGTTATGGACCCGTAAGGCTGGGTAATTCCTTGTGAGGTGCTGTTTTGTGCACTGTAAGAGTTTAACAACATCCCTGGTTTCTACCCAGTAGCACCCCTCCACTCTCCCTTCACTGTTCTAACCACCAAAAAATGTCTCTAGACATTGCCAAGTTTCCTCTAGAAGCAAAATCACCCCCCAGTTGAACACTGTTACTATAAGGAATGGTGACCACCACAATTTCATTTAGGAGAGCATGGTATCATAAGAGACACAGGAATGGAGAAAAGAGGATGAGGTTTAGAGTCAGGCAGATTTGGGTCCAAATATAGGACTCTCACTCATTAGCTATGGAGCCTTGTAAAAATTAACTTAATTAAGTCTTGCCTTCCTCATTAATGAAATGGAAATAACACTCTAATAGACATTTGTCATCCAGTATCTCTTTTGGGGGGAAGGAGTTAAGTCCCTTCCTCCTTTAAGTTCTTCCACTCTCAGCACTCTCAATCTAGTCCCTGCTCCAGGGTTGAGTGTGTGAACCAGATATAGCCAACAAAATAATTGTATTTCCCAGGCCTGTGATGGGCATGGCATATGACTCATGCTGGGCATTATTGTACTCAATGTGAAGGCTTTTGCTGGAGCAATCAGGAAAGATTCATCTCCTTTCTACTGAGTTGCTAAGCTAATCCTATATAATAAAAGAGTAATACGCAAACTGTTCCCTCAACTGGGAGTTTGACTTGAGTTCGACCAGGGGGCAGAGCCAGCCCACCAACCACCCGGGGCCCCTCCCCCTGACAAGCCCTGCCCCCAATCAGCCCCCCTCACCCAGATCAGGGGCAGGGCCAGCCAGCCAACTTCCCATGCCTCTCTCCCCATCCCCCCCATCAACCCCAATTGGGGTAGGCCAGCTGGACCCCACCCATGCACAAATTAGTGCACCAGGCCTCTAGTAGAGTATAAGCCTAGAGCTTCTGCAAAAGAAAAAGCAAACCAATGGAAAATACATTCAGGAGATGCAGAGGCCTGATGAAATGATAAGTAGATAATACCGAAAGTCAGATCTACCCGTCATATTTTTCAGTTATGTTAGCTAAGGAATTCCATTTTAACTTATATCTGTATGAGTTGGGTTTTATCACTTAGAACCAAGAGTCCTAGCCTATAAATTAACTATCTCAAACAACTGTTGAGAGGACCAAGTAAAATAATGAACACAATAGACCTATAAAGCACTTCCTTCCATTGACTTCCAATTCATAGAAATCAAAACAAATATAATTATTTAAGATTCAAAAAACAATACAGTGAGGGATCAGACAACAGGACCCATGACTTAGCTTTGAATTCTTTTCAGTAAACTGGTATACATTCTAACAGAGCCCGAATTCATGGAGCCAAACACTGTTTACAGAAATTCCCTACAATCAAGTCAATTAATAGCACATACAAATTCTGATTTGTTTTCTTTGTTACCATCATTTATAGGTGGCCAACAGTAAGGGTTTGCTTTGAGTAGAAAGGTTCCACAAGTTGATTTTATTTTATTGCCAGAAGGATGAAAGAGGGATTTATAGTTTGTGGATTAAATCAAAATAGCAGGGCTGGGACTAGGATGAACCAAGTGAGACACCTGCCTCAGATGCAAAATTTTAGAGGCTGCCCAAAACTCAGTAATCAAGATAAATTATATTTTAATGCAATATTTTTAACATTCGAAAATGCCAAAAATCCAGGATGAAGAAAATAACAGCATGTTTTTTTTAAATAATGACAGGATCAGTGTCACTGATTTTTCGTTTTGCCTCAGAATCTAAGATGGCGCAGCAAGTGGAGTGAATTTCTCAGCTGTAAGAAGCAGACACATCCAGTGCTCACCAACATCATGGGAATAGATGCGCTTGAAGGACAATCCGGTGAAGAACTCTGAATAGAAAGTGAGCCAGAACTAAGGTCTATAACTGAGCAAATTACTTTGCCTTTTTTTTTTATTTTTATGTTTTTATTGATTTCAGAGACAGGATGGGAGAGGGAGAGAGGGATAGAAACACCATTGAGAATCATTGATCAGCTGCCTCTTGCACTCCCCCTACTGGGGATCAAGCCCATAACCCGGGCATGTGCCCTGACCTAGAATCAAACAGTGACTTTCTAGTTCATGGGTTGATGTTTAACCACTGAGTACACTGGCCAGGCTGGTCTTTCTAATCTTTAGTTTTTTCATATACACACTGAGCTATCCCTGATGATTATTAAGATCTTTCTTAACTCTGAAATACTATGATTAAATTCTACCACTGAAAATATCCCAGAGGGAGGGTGATTTTTTTTTTTTTTTTGGTTGTTTAATATGAGTGTTCTTACATGTTCCAAGTGCCATTCGATTAGAAGATCCTCCAATAGGGAGGCCAGTGGCTTTCTGTGTCTCTAAAGGCTGAAATAATTCCCATGGCAACCCACTGACAAGTCCACTGAAGCGTAAAATAATCGGGTTAATAAGTGATTGCTCATAATTCCCAACGATTTACAGAAATAGGAAAATGAACTTCTAAAATCAACAATGACAAAGAGAAGGCAACAAGCATCTGGAACAGGATTTTAAAACAAAAAGTAAGCTCTTAAAAATAGCATGTTGACTGCCTGTGCACGGGCTGGGGCCTTTTTCTCCACCAGAGTTAGGCTAGGCCTGCAGGTCTGTGGCAAGCCGCAGGCATGGGTCTCTCTTCCGCAGGATGGGGTTTGTGAAAGTTGTCAAGAATAAGGCCTAACTTCAAGTGATACCAAGTGAAATTCAGAAGACGGCGAGAGGGTAAAACTGATTACTATGCCTGGAAACGCTTGGTAATCCAGGATAAAAATAAGTACAACACACCTAAACACAGGATGATAGACCACGTAATCAACAGAGATATCATCTGTCAGAGTGCTTATGCCGGTATAGAAGGAGATATGATAGTTCGTGCAGCTTACGCTCAGGAACTCCCCAAGTACGGTGTGAAGGTTGGCCTGACAAATGATGCTGCAGCATGTTGTACTGGCCAGCTGCTGGCCCGCAGGCTTCTCAGCAGGCTTGGCATGGGCGAGATCTATGAAGGCCAGGTGGAGGTGACTGGAGATGAATACAACATGGAGAGCATTGATGGTCAACCTGGTGCCTTCACCTGCTATTTGCATGCAGGCCTTGCCAGAACTACTACTGGAAATAAAATTTTTGGGGCCCTGAAGGGAGCTGTGGATGGAGGCCTATCTCTCCCTCACAGTACCAAACGATTCCCTAGGTTATGATCCAGAAAGCAAGGAATTCAAAGCAGAAGTACATCAGAAGCACGTCATGGGTCAGCACGTTGCAGATTATATGTGTTATCTAATGGAAGAAGATGAAAATGCTTCCAAGAAACAGTTCTCTAAATATATAAAGAACAACATAACTCCAGACATGATGGAGGAGATGTATAAGAAGGCTCCTGCTGCTATACGAGAGAATCCACTCTATGAGAAGAAGCCTAAGAAAAGTGAAAAAGAAGAGGTGGAATCATCCCGAAATGTCTCTTGCCCAGAAGAAAGATCGGGTAGCTCAGAAGAAAGCAAGCTTCCTCAGAGCTCAGGAACAGGCTGCTGAGAGCTAATAAACCAAATCACAATTTTCTATGAAGATTTTCCAGAAGAGAGACAATAAACTTATTAGGCAAACAGCTATTTCTGTGTTGAGCTCTTGTTAATGAAACTGTAGGAAATACCCTGAAATTGGCAGTATTTTTCCTCAAGAAACAAGTATAGTTTTTCCCAGAAAAAGATGTCTTGTGTATTGACTCAAAGTTCACACCTGTTGCTTGGGCTTCTGTTCTCAAGTCTGACAAGCAACATACCAGCCTTCCACTAGGAAATATTTCTTGCATTTGTTGTAACCAGATGATTAGTAGGAAGAAAGGTACCTTCAAAGTAGGTAATTTTAAAGTAAGCAAAATGTGCTAATCTGTGGATTTAATTTTTGAAAGGAAGCTGTTCAATGAAGGTCACATAGCTAAGATTCTTTAATCAGATGAAATCTTTGAGCAGAAAATACTGGGTCTTTTCTCTAAAAGGTGTTTAATTTTGTGGAGATGCTGAAAGGTACATGGCCAGATCTGAATAAACATGAAAGAGGAGCAAATCTTTGTAAATCTAGTTTACATGAGAAAATATTTGATGAATAAATTTACGTGCCTCTAAAAAATTTTTTAAAATAGCATGTTAAATTAAAACTGCTAAAAGTTGCCCTGACTGATTTGGCTCAGTGGATAGAGCGTCAGCCTGCGGACTGAAAGGTCCCAGGTTCGATTCCAGTCAAGGGCATGTACCTTGGTTGCGGGCACATCCCCAGTAGGGGGTGTGCAGGAGGCAGCTGATCCATGTTTCTCTCTCATGGATGTTTCTAACTCTCTATCCCTCTCCCTTCCTCTCTGTAAAAAAACCAATAAAATATA
>PVJC01007339.1:20394-51884 GCA_004026665.1 Murina feae | reverse complement strand
CTTCTTTCTCAGGATCACTGCAGCTATTCGGGGTCTTTTTTTATTCCAGATGAATTTTTGGAGAGTTCGTTCTAGGTCTGTAAAATATGCCGTTGGTATTTTAATGGGGATTGCGTTGAATTTATAGATTGCTTTGGGTAGTATTGACATTTTAATGATATTGATTCTACCAATCCATGAACATGGTATGTTCTTCCATTTGTTTATATCTTCCTCTATCTCTTTTTTCAACGTCCAGGTTTTTATCGGATGTATGCATTTATAAAAAAAGAACCTTAGAAGTGTGTCAGAAAGTTCTAAAATTAAAAACAAACACAAAAACACACATTGGCCAGCTGGTGTGGCTCAATCATTGAGCTTCAACCTGTGAACCAGGAGATCACAGTTTGATTCCCAGTCAGAGCACATGCCTGGGTTGTGGGGGTGTGCAAGAGGCAGCCAATCAGTGATTCTCATTATTGATTTTCTGTCTCTCTTTCCTTTTCCCTTTCTCTCTGAAGATATATATATATATATATATATATATATATATATATATATATTTTTTTTTTTTTTTAAACATGTAATAACCTATTTAAGCCTGTTTATGTGGATACCAGATGCTAAATATTTCACTTCTTTTGTTACTGGTCCTTTGAAAATTTGGGCAAAAGGGTTAAATGAAGAGAGAAATTTCAAATAGTGTTGAAAATTTATATACATTAAGAATAAAAATACTTTGTGCTTTTTTGATATTTTTCATGGATACACACACACACCCACACACATACACACACACATTTATCCTTCAAAAATGTTATATGTTCAATGGGTGGTTAATTTGGATAATTTGATTGTTTTTCTGGTATCAGAGCAAGTGTTGCTTATTCTGAAATCTGTAATTATTGTTCCCTGCCCCCTCCTTTTCTGTCTCTACTCCCCTCTCCTCTTTCCTCTCTGAGTTCAGCCGTCCTTATTTTTGGACAAGACGATAACACACATGATTGAGTCAACAATTCATGGCTTTTAAAAATAGGGATTTTGTCCTCTTGTAGGTTTATTGTTTATCATAATCATCTTTCAAGTGAAAAGGCTAATTTACTCTTTCTATAGGAATATTTTAAGCTTGATTATCATAATATTACAGCTGCCTCAAAAGGTCTAAAACGGGACATTGACCTTGAATGTTTTCTGCAATTTAGCTCGTGGTGCTTAACATTCAAGAAAGGGAATAACTGCAACTCGTGTATTAATGTGTAATCTCAAAATGTTAACGATTGCTCTGTAAATACATGCCATGCAGATTGTAGAAAGCTTGTAGGGTACTCCCAGCTGCATTTGGTGTTTTGTCACAATGAGTCTGTTGGAACAACAACGGAACTGAAGACAGGTTTGCCCATTGGAGCTACTGTAGTTTATAATTTCATTTTTTCTGGCATTTCACCGTGTCATGTTATTAGCTTGACAAACAGAAAGTGAAATTATCCTGAGCTAATTAAACAGAAACCTCTAGTAGTTTCTCAGTCTTCCTTTGATTTTGCTTTTGTTTTTTTTTTGTGTGTGTGTTTTTCCTTTCCCCTTTTCACTAACACTCTAGGAAAAGTTTGTTTTGTTATGGAGGTGATCTAATAACCCTCCAGATTATAGGCAGGTTTTCTGTTTGTTTGTTTGTTTGTTTGTTTGTTTGTTTTTACACAGACTCAGTAATTTGGGAATGGGATGGATTTACAGGACAAGAGGTTTGTCAGAAGGAAAGGTTTTTAATAGTGTTTCCGTGGAAGCGATCACTTGCAGAAAAAGTGATTGCTTCTTGCCAATCGACACAATAATTTCAATATCAAAGCCTGTGCCCTCGAAATGAAAGGCAACCAAAAATGAGCTATGATGAATTGATAGGGGTTTGGTAGTGATAGGAAAGTCATCAGACTAGACTTCGAAAGTAGTCTTCCTGTTCTCAATGGGAAAGGTGTGCTCCTTAGCCAGTTTCCAGCATCAAAGAAATCCCAGGTGCCCACAAGGAAGGAAAGACAGATCAGAGAGGTGACCTGCTCAAGGCCACTCAGCCCAGGTGGGGTCAGCAGGGAGTGTGAGGTTTAGTGCTGCCAGCCCTTCACGGTCCTTTGTCCAGGAGTGTTCACTGTGGGTTTTCTTGTGGAGTTGAAGATGGCCACTTGGAATAGTCTTGGTTTGCTTTCTGGTAGATTGTATTACACAGGATGCATCCAAGACAGCAGGGGAGGTGGTGCTGAAAGTTAAACAGCTTTTCTAAGCTGTCTGATCTGGAGGACAGGCCAGCAAAGGTGGCCAGACTGCAAGGCGATTTGCAAATCTAAATCTGTAGTGCCTCTGTTGAGTTTTAAATATTTAACCTATAGCAAATGCGCAATTCAGAATCAAAATTGGCTCCAAAAAAGAAACGTGGCAACTATAAACATTTTAAAACACATGCGTTCTGTTAATTTTCAGAAAAGGCAGGTGGGAACCTAGCCTAGCCTTCTTCTGCAGTAATTGGCAAGGCCAACAAGCATGTTCTCGTCTCCTGTTAGCAGAGTAAGAACATGCTGTTGTGATGTTTCAGGAAATGTTTCTGATTAAAATACAGTAAAAGTGCTGGTATAGACAATGGGAACCTACCTTCTGCTTCCACTTCAGTTCTGTTTGTTGCCATTCTGTTTTTTGTATTTTGTGTTTTGTTTTGTTTTTTAATGGAAATGAAGTGCTTGCTGATTGGTGTCTGTGGGTTAGTATAGGTCTGAGAATGAAGTCTTTGGGGGTATTTGTGGCTACAATGTTTAAGGAAGAAGTGGAAACTATGCTTGGACCCAGGGCCTGATGCATACTAGACTGATATGAACAAATTTATTATTAATATTCTTAGTGAGACCATCCTAAGAGGTTCTTTTGTTTGGTCCCATTTATCCTGCTTCGGGTAGACTCCTGGTGGTAAGATTGTGAAGTGTATAGGCTGCATAGCCATATGTGTTTATTCTCAACTGTTTATCTATTTGGTGTTGGGTCCCCCCCCCAAATCCTTTGAGTTGAGATTCTTAAAGGTTTATCAATATTGCTGGTGGTGAGCTTATTTTCTCCTTCTTCAAGGGGAGAAAACTCTGTCAGGAGGGGAGATTCTGGGGATGACTAAGCTGTGTGTTTATAAAATATCCTGGAAGCTGTCTGGCAAGTTGAGTGCCATGGATATTATTTTAAAATTTAAATGGACTAAGCTGGATGCAAGGCAGTAGGTGTAATCTCAGGTCCTTGACTCGCAGAGGTGACACATTGATCCCGAGGGGAAAGCAGGCAGCCCTACAAGCCTGCGTACCTCTGGCCATTGAGAAAGCAGCCAGCTCAGTGTGCACGGCATCTCGCATGGATGAAATATGCTCAGTGGGGACTCCACTGTGGATGCTGGTACACAGATCTCTGTGACCACGGAAAAAAAAGCTGTCCGCATGGATCTGAGTCTAAATATGTTTAAAAACATATACTCGTGCCATCAGTGGGTCACATAAGTATCTGAAGGGAATAAGAAAACTCGAGGAAAGAAAAGATAACTCCTCTGCACCATGGTGACTTAAGAGCCATCGGTAAATAATTGACTACAAGACTTGTCCTTAAAAAGCCCGTCACAGCAGGCAATGCAGAGCCACGGACCACAGGACAGGATTCTGCACAGGTGCAAACTCTGAATGCGCTGAGTGCATGAAATTATTTTTATTAGTATTTTTTTAAAAAGGTCTCTGGTCAAATTAAGAAAACTTTTTTGCATATCTTTTAAGTATATGTACCATCGGATCTACACATGACCCTGAGTATCGTAGTTTATTCAGAAATCAAGAGAGCCACCTTTGAATCCAAGATATTTTTAACACTGTATTTCTAATGCACTATTACACCATCATCCTTATATTGTATTTTAGGGGGAAAAAACGGGTTTCCTTTTCAAATGTCTTTTTATTTTTTTAATTATGAAATGATTACATGTCTCATTTTAGACTGAAGAGACAATTCTTTTTCTTTCTTTTTTTTTTTTCCCCGGGTGTCTGCAGAATGCTTGGGTTTTCTTCCACATCTCAAAGCTCTTTTAATTCACTGCTCACAACCAAATTTACATCTTAATTGCAGAGTTCACATTTAACAATATAGACAGCATAATGCTACTGGTAATTAAGCTTTTACTACCTGCTTTTATACAGATTTCTCAGGCACAGTTTTTGCCATGGGAGTTCCCATCTAGAAACTTGTATGCATTTGGACCACAAATAAAAGGAATCAGGCCCAAATCTTAGATATGACTAAATATAGGGTAGGAAAATTGCTTTCTTCTGTGGGGGTGGGGTGGGGGAAGGCAGATCATGTCTGTCACTTTTACATTCTGAATTTAAATGGGGCTGTTCTATTTCAGTGTTTTGTTTTCTGTAGGCCTAGAAAATTTGAGAGGGTTGGGATAAAGAGTCGAGTTCTGATTTAGTGAATTTAATACTGAGTATCTGAATTAATTTATTTTGATTTCAAAGATTATATTATTTATATCATATAGACTTGTGATACAAAAGGTTGGTAAGCAGTAGAGAGGAATTATATCAAAATTGTGGCTCTTCCATTCTCCATAAGGTAGCAGTTATTTCTTTGCTAAAAATAGCTGGTATCTATTCCAAGAGCATTTGCTTATATAAAAAAAAATTCTGTTTTTTAAAATACGACTTAAGAAAAACCTTTATTATAAGGAAACACACTATTAGAGGCAAAACATTTTCTCTTCCTGTATCCTTTCAAAAGATACACCCCAGAACTCTTGATGGAGAATTCTTAGTTTTGTACATTATTATCTGTTTGGAAGGAGTCCTTATCCTGACCAGACTGTGATGACTTACAAAATCTTTCTGAGCTGATTTTGAAAAGCATGTATTATGTACAGGGACAAATAGGTAACCTGCATTTTATTTGAATGTTGATGTGTGGGGTAAAATCATCTATATTTGTGTATATCGCCCAGTTTGGAAGCTTGTTTTGAAATAAGTATATGACCCAGAATATTTCGAGTGCAGGCTGTCTGTCCCAAACATGCAGTCTTTATTTTATCCAAATGCACTGAGATACATTTAATATACTGTTATTCCTATAGCCCCAGTTCCCCCCTTTCCCCCTCCCCCCTCAATTGGAGAGGCTAACGTGTCCTGCAGTTTGGAAAAGCGATGTGTCCTGTTTCTCTAGGCCGGCAGACAGCAGCAGGTAAAGAACTGTTTACGCAGATCATATCCACCGTCATGTCATTCAACCGGAGGCACCACTTCCTCTTGTGTAGTTGAGAAAAACTGAATTCCTCCTCAAAGATGAGCTCACCGCTCACATGCCCCAACAATTGAGAAGAATGCCTTAGACTCTTTAAAACGCCCAGTATATGCACACAAATCTATCAACGATCAGGGGGGAAAAACCACAAAAAAACCACGGTGACGAAAGCACGAGAGACCACAGCACTCCCCAAGCAGCCGTAGGGCCCCGTGAATGGATAAAACCCAGACAACGAAGGGGCAGGACAAACTTCCTTCTCTACCTTCCGCAGAATCCTTCCCCAGATTAACTGAGAGTCTGCGTGGTGAGCTCTTCTTTGCAAGGCAAACCGAGACCTGAGGTCAGACACCAGTGCCTCCTCCCGCGCGTGAAGTTAGTTGGGTTTGTTGGGAAGCTTCGCAGGGGGTTGGGGGGTAGGGGGAGAAAGAAAAAGAAAGGAAGCTCGGAGGGACAAGCACAGTGTGTGTGGAGAGTGTGTGGAGCTGCGGTCCCGGCGCTGCGCGCACCCCCGCGCGGCTGGTCTGCACCCTTCCCACCTGCCTGGCTGCGCGCTCCGCAGCCTCCCTTCGCCTCGGTCCTGATTGGGCAGCGGCTCCCCAATCGGCTGCGAGGCTGGGCAGGGGGGGCACTGCATATGCAAAACCCTACTTCATATTAATGAGCTCCAATCGGGGCTTTAAGTCCTTGATTAGGAGGAGAGTGCGAGAGCTTTGGTCCCAACTGGCTGCGCCTATCGGGCTTGTCACCCGGAGAAGCTGCGTGTTAATTGCGCCGCGCGCTGCCAGGGAAACTTTGATTTATTGCTGGGGGGGTGCGCACAGAATGGTTGCCGGCCGCACATGGATTCGGTAGAACTTTGCCTCCCTGAATCTTTTCCCCTGCACTACGAGGAAGAGTAGGTACCTTTCTCTTTTCCTTGGCAAACTCGGCGTGGGGTGGGGTGGCGTGGGGTGGGGGTGCGTGTGTGAGGGTGAAGGGGGGCAGAATGTATCTGTGCACCCAGGAGATCAGGTAGCAGCACCCTGGTTATTCTGTGGGCAGGAGTGGGGTGCCTGTTTGCGTTCCATCGCGTGCCTGTTGTGTGCAGGGTGATCTCCTAATTCTTCTAAGTGGAGAATTGTTCTCTGACTACAATGTTACCTTTCAGGGGGAGCTCAGGGACTGTCAGCGAAACAGCTGTGTGACAGTCACTTCTTATTCAGGTGCTAAGAATAGGCACTTGGCACGCATGCTTAGTGAACTGTTAAAATGCATCTTTGACTGGGACCCATTTTTTCCCCCCCGGGAAAGATGTTTTAAAATACAACATTCACAATTATGTATACCTCTGAGTGCTTCTTCTGTATTTGCAACGTGACAGATATTTGGGTCTCCTTGTCATTTCGTGCCCGGGGAAGAGTTAGAGGCGAAATTGCACATTTGCTAATGCTCCTTCGGAGAACAATTTCGAAACTAGCCCTTTGCAATCCGGGGCTAGAATAATGTTATTTGCATGGTTAGCGTTCAAGTCAGCACTTAAACTGACAAATCAGTCCATTTAAGTAACATGAGATTTTCACACGTTATAAATATTTAAGGGGAGAAGGGGAAAAAAAAAACAGAAAGAAGAAACAGTCGTGACTTTTTAAAATTTCCCTTTGACTAGACAGTGTTGAGATTGTGGATTTGTTTCATGCATCTTGTCCAGAAGACGCAGAAAGCTCTTTAGTACTTACACGCGGTTTAATTCATATTTAGGAGTATCTTTATGCACGTGGGTCTATCTGTGTATTTGCGTGACTGAAAATGGGGGAGAAGCGCACGGGGTAGGAGAAGTGCATGAAGCATTCTCGTGTAAATGAGCAGATCATAAACTTAATTACAATCCACTGTTAAGATAAAAATACTAGTACGTCAAGAGAGCCGCGACTGGCTCTGTTTGTGGCTTGGATTTCATGCTACCCTGATACCAACTGCTATAATTCTGAAAAGCATGCTGTTGGCCAACCTTTTCTCTGTAGGTTATGAAGAAAACGTGAAAGTCCAGAAGATGAGCTAGTGCACTATAGTGCATGTCCACTAGCTGTCCTTAGAGCCTGCATCTTGCATTGCTCCGTAATTAACTAAGAAATGAAAGTGACTTGCAGTCTCCCTGGCCGCCTGTCTGTGTGTGAATGTGGGTGTGAGCGTGAGTGTATGTGTGTGTGTGTGTGTGTGTATGCATGCTCTCACACACCCACACACTGACACACACTCAGGGGGTCGGGGATGTTAGCCAAGAGATGGACTTAGGAGGAACCGAAAGATAGGAAGGCTGTGGGTACATCAGTTTGAAACCCTCAAAGGCAGAAACAGCCTTAAATGGTGTGAAAATACAAATGAGAAATAAACAAAGGTAAAACACCTCCCCCTCCCTCCAGGGGAGTTTGAAGGTTAGTGGACCTGAGGCTGGAGAATTGGGGAGTTTGAACTGTCTTCATGTCTGGAAGGACACCTTATCAGAGCTCACCCAGAGTCTGAACTTTCTCTCCTAAATAAATAAGCAAACTTTAAAAAATCCCCTAGCGGCTTCTTTTTTAAAACGGTTTCCTTGAGTTTAACTTCTTGTTGCTCATCTGAATCATTAGTCAAGATAAGCCTCTTAAAGCAGATGCACGCAAATGAAATCAGGGCACCTGTCCTTTTGGCTTTGGCGCAAGATTCAAACTAGCTTTCTTTTTGGCTCCCTTGAAAGTCATCTTTTAAAAAAATCCAGATTTATTGTCTGGATGCAGTTTTGATGGTTACGTGGTTCACCGGACAGACAGAAAGACCGGACGCTGAGCAACACATCTGCCTCTCTGTCTCAATTAATAAACCACAGAATTTATACACGCTATTAATATTCATAGTAATCGTGCTGGGTTAAACCCCATCACGTGTGTGTGTGTGTGTGTGTGTGTGTGTGTGTGTGTACACAGAAATGAAACCAGGAATGCCGTATCAGAGGGAAATAATGAACCATTTCTGCTGGGGAGACTGTGGAAAAAGGTTCGTACAATCCATTGACCATAAGGAGAGTCTGAGATGTTAAAATATAACCATGTATTTTTTATTTTGTTTTAGTAAGTGTGCCAGCACATTAAGGAACATAATACTTGAAAGCTTGTCCCACATTTCATAGCAGGAATAACTGCTAGGGTAAATAGGTGAAAATAATATCGCTGTTCACTTTGACATATGTGTCAGTCTGATCGTTCTAAATGAGTGTGCTCATCACACGAGTCCCTTTCAACCTCTGATTAAAATGTAACATTGACTACAGGATTATGGAGCGGACTTAATTTTACTGACTGTTTTAACAGTTGTCACAGCTGTTGGGAAAGGGAAAGGCAATTGAAACACTCCAAAACAGGCAAGGGGAGGAGGGAACAGTCCGGCACATTTCAGCCTGATCAATTGAAATCCAGACGCTCCGACAAATTGGAGTTTTGAGATTGCTATTGGGAGCTCTGCAAGTTCCCTTTTGTATGGTCCAGGGTTTAGATTTTTTCCCCCTCTCTGCCTCACCTCTCCTTAGTCAAAGCTAAAGTAAATTGAAATACAACTATCCCAAAGTAATACTATAATGTCAGCATATATGGGATAAGTATAGGCAGGAAAGAAAATGTATATAAACAGTAACAAGAAGCCTAAATCAGAGGGATGTAGTTGTGTGTGTTTTTTTTTTTTTAAAGTCAGGAGGTTGCCTAAGCAAATTTAGATATGACATTATTTGATTACTATGAACAGACACTTGAAGTTTATTTCTCTAAAAAAGAAGATTTCAGGTTTGGAGCCCATGTTACTTTTCTTCCTGTTTCTTCTCTATAAATCTGTTAAAAAATACCTGCAACCTTAACTGTGGGTAGGGTTTTCAGATGATTTCTTTGTAAATTGCTGCAAGTGACAACCAGCTACACTTAGGGTGGGGGGGGGTGTTTGAGCTGTAGTCTAGTAACCATGCCCCTCACGTCACTGAAGCGAGCAGATTCATTCTATTTTTTCCCTAAAAATTAAATAGCCTCTGCTATTTGTATATGGATCCTGAGCTATATATAGTCCCGAGTGCCAGACAGTGAATATTATGTAATATATGATTTCTCCTTGGAGTAATCAAAAAAAATAAAATAAAGTGGTTCTGCGTTCATGCAATACGGGTTGAATGGCAGTGGTGGATCGGTGATGGGACCCTGCGTTTCACCAGCCCTTTGTGTCACTGTATTGATGTGTTACCCTGCACATTCGGTAGTAAGTTTAGAAAAGGCGCTTTTGTAGCGAGGGCTGGGAAACAGCTTCCCACTGCCAGGGCAGAGGCAAGGGTGACGGTGCTGGCCGGTTCTTAGAGTGATGGTTTCTCATCTTAATGTGTTTATGGCACTGCTGTTTTATTTACTGAGCCTAGCATGTTGCAGCGGTAATTAACCCGTGTTATTAGCAAAGCCCTGGTGGATAGCCATTAATTCTCTTGCATGGATGATCATTTTTCTAGTGTTTTCTCCCCAAGAAGGTGTCATTGTTCTGTTTTTAAAATTTTTTTTTTCTAAATGGACGGCCTTTGATAGATTTCTTTGATTTAATCTGACCTGGAATATATACTGGCCATCTTATAAAGAATGGTATTGCAATTCAGCTTTACAAAAATGCTAGTAGAGGCCAGAGGGGGAAAAAATATATATGTTTTGTTTGTTTCAAAGTAAAAAAATACACACACACACACACACACACACACAAACAAACAGTCAAACAAGGAATTAAGGTTTAAAAAGAAAATAAGGCAGAAAATCAGTTTTCACTCCGAATTTCCCAGCTTTTAGAATTGATGACCATTTTGTATCTCTGAGGTCTTTTCTCAGATTTTTACTTAGTTAATCATACTTTAGACTTTTTTTTTTCTTCCAAATATTGAGCCAGCAGAAGAATCCCGTTGCTTCCAGTGCAGAGAAAAGATAAGGACCATCTCATTAGCCAGGTCATACTTCCGCAATTAATTTTAGGCTCATGGCGCTATTCATCACACAGGGCAGGTAACTTCTCCCGGAGTCTGTTTAACGATACTTTCCCAAGAACTCACTCGTGCCAGACTCCAGACAAAGAAGGCCCGTTCCTTTGAAAGGTAGGCAGGATGCCCAACCTCTAGTCCGTGTCACTGGTGAAATATCCCTCCACATTTGTCTTCGCCTCGTGGCTCAAACAGAATATTCCTTTGCATGGCCCCTTCCGTGCTGCTCAGCCGGGAAGGTATTGCTCATATTATTATTGCATAAAATCATTGAGAATCTGTTCTTTGGGTTGTTGCTGTGTCACACCAGTGGCAATGAATAGCCACGGTTTCTAAGGAACCAAGGATTTAATATGAAATAAACTTGTTTCCAGAACTAGCTGTCAGGCTTTTAGAAATAAGAGAAGAGCATCCGAGGTACCTCAGTGGAACTTTCAAGCCCTATAGCAGATAAGCTTTGCCCTGATTTTTTGCTTCATAGCAAATTCATGGGCGAGAGAAACAATACAGTGTGGATCTGCTATAAGTGCATCTGAGCTCTGGCCCGAGCCAGCTCTCTGGAGAAAAATCTTTGATTATGCTGGCCCAGTTTGTTCAGTTTTTATCTCTTTTACATCCACTGGCCTTGTATTAAATTGTCATTGTCCGAAAGCACGGGAGATGGAAATGAATTGCAGCCCTCCCCACTCTCTGACAGTGAAATATTTAGGCGCTCTCTCTCCAATCAGACTTCTGTGTGTATTGGATCGCGCAGGGATGACACCCAGCAGCTCAGCCGGCGACATGCTTCTTACTGCATTTTGTATGTTTTGCCATTGATTATTATTTTCATCACCACGTGTATATAGACATATGTGGTCTGTGCCATTGCAAATAAGTACTCATTTAAAATGCATTTCAGCAGATAAAAGGCACATACATGTGCACCTGTGTGTGTGTGTGTGTGTGTGTGTAATATGCATGTGAAATATGCATATAGAGGGGAAAGGTGTAAGTATATACTGTAGGGATGCTACTAAGAGTGTCCATGTACATGTATGTAACAAAGTGGCTCCTGAGTATTTTATTTTCTGATCAGTTAGTTGTCGGTTAAATTTGCCAGGCATGATTTTAACCTGGTATTCATATTTCAGGTGTTTATCAGATCTGATTTTAAACTCAATTGCTTTAACTACTATATAAAAGACAGGTGATCAGCTAACCTAATAAGTAAACTTGTTTCTGATTTTTATAAATTTTTAATTTGTACCATTCCTACATTCAATATCTAGTCATCATAAATAATTTGTAAACTAGAAAATAAGCTACTTACATTAAATGCATACTTTAATGGTTTGGGCCCACATCCAAGAAACAGTTTTGAATAAGCTCGTGGCTACAGGGTTTTCTTCTACGTTTGGATCTGACAAATATATTTTAATGTAAACATGAAAGCTTTCAAATAAATGCAAAATATGAATTTCTTTTTCTGCAGTATATAAATATGTCAATAGCTTATTTTTTTCTGCTACAAGAAAATATAGAAAATGAATAATTATTTTGCTTATAGAAAATACATCATAGATTTTGGAATTTTGGAATTCTTTCCCCAAGAGGTGATTTTAGGAGTCTGTGACTTTGCTTAATGAATCTGAATGAGAGCTGGGGAGAAACACTTACCTAATGCTCTTTCTATCTTGATTCTTTTCTGTTTAAATTCCTAGATTTATTTATTTTACTTGTTTATATAGCACTTTAACAAATTTAATGTTTTTGTGTTTTTAAAAAATTCCTGCTGTTTCCTTTTGTCAATCCATCAGATCAAAATTAGCTCCTTTATTATCTAAGGCTGGTAAGTGAGTCTTTTGCCTTTTGAAGGATTTACCTGGCATCTTTTTCTTGTTTCAAGTTTAGTTTAGATGTAGACTGTCAAAGGTCTAGGGAACCTCCGCTAATAAAATTAATTTTCATCTAGAATTTTAGCAAACCCCTCTTTCATCTCTGCTTTTTCTTTACAACTGTGCCAGGTGTTTCTTTTCCTCTGATTGGACAATATTTCTCAGTATTTTTCCAAATGTATTTTCTAATCGATTATGCAAAACCATCAAATTGAGAAGATTTAGATTTTGTGTGTGTCGTGTTTGGGTAGGTTCATCCATTCCCCTTTTAATTAAGAAAATATATTTAAATGTTTGGAGGAAACTTGCCTTTATGTTTTGATTTGTTCGAATGTTATGCCTTTTTAATTTATGACAATGCATGTATATTTGGAAGAGAAGTCATTAAGGCAAAGCAATAAAAGAAAAGGTACAGTTTTAAATAGATTGCCTTCTCACTGATCAATCCAAATCCATTTTAATACCCTGGCACAGATGTATATGTGCATTTGAATCTAGATATGTAACATCCAGCACTGACCACCAAAATATAACCTATGGAATTCTTTCACACAATATGATAAATGAAAGCATTTGCTTTTGGCATTTGACATCTATTAAATACTTATTTAAAGTGTTAAACTCATGGAGGCCTATCTAAGATTAGATTACACTGTAAAAATAAACAAACCTTAAAAGGAAATTTATATTTTAATTACAGAAGGCAATCTTTGTCACATGCATTCCCTTGTGCTTTCTGGTATGGCTTCGAGTGTAACAAAATAGCATCTATACTTTCCATCATTTTGATTGGAAGTGCACATAATGGGTAATATGCTTTGGCAGCACTTACGTAGCCAAAGAAAACAAATTAATATCGGGCATCCTGAGGGCTGTCGGGCATATCACAGACGTGTCAATTTAACTTCGCTTCATCATACACCTTCTCGGCAAACAGTTGGTTAAGATGGTACTAAATAAAAGGGAAGCTGCCCCTACATTCTCAGGTTATATCAGGGACTGATGGCTACCAGGAATGCGATAGAAACCAGGCTGATTACTTGCTTGCTTCTCTTTCCAACTCTAACTGTGGGAATGAAGATAGCAGAGATCATGATGAGTTTTACATAAAGGGTATAACTTGAGCTTGTGCAAATCTTTCTACTGTGTTAGAAGCAGTCATGGCACAAGGAAGTTATTTTTCCAAAAGCTGGATGTGGCCGCCCTCGGTTGATCTTGGCTGACAGGAGAATGCAGATATAAGAAGGCAGATGAGAGGGAGCTATGTCAACCCACCTTGAACAGGGCATCTCTTTTCTGTGGTACTTGACATACATTTTCTGAGCAAGGCAAAACCATATGCTTTTTTTATGTGTTTTTTTTTGCTGTTGTTTGGTTGTTGTTGTTTTTTGTTTTGTTTTTTTAGTATGGCTTACTCAATATGCAAAAAAGAAAGAAATTTTAAAAAGTAGAACAAGAACTTAGGCACAGGAAATAGGCAGAAGTCCACTAAGTTCTTTCTTTCTCCTCCACCAACAGAGGGTTCTCCTTGCACATGACAAATTATTTTTTTTTCTGTTCTAGGGAGATGTCACTCATCTGTAATGTCTTTTGAGAATTTAAACAAAAGGAATCATTAAGTAAATATGCGTACTTCCTTTTATTACTTACAATATAAATTAAAATGTTTTAAAAGGTGTACTTCTCAGTTAATATGTTGTTGCATATTATTTTTATATTTTGTTTTGAAAAGAAGTTCTGCAGTTATACTTAAAGTCAGCAAAATGGTGGGTAATATGAAAAATTATGTAGACTTGGGTACTCATTTCAGAGAAAAAATTCAAATGTTGTTGAATCAGTTGCCCTTTGCCCTCTGTAATGCCAAATTACCATAGTGCTTGAACTTCCCAAACATGTAAGGTGGCCACGGTAAGTTGTATTTATTTTCATAGGTGAAGAGATGCTCTGACAAGGCTTTCTTCCCATCTATGAATCTATTCCAATAGATCATATATGTCAAGGAGGAATATCATACTTATAACTGACTGTTCATGATTGAGGAAAGGGAAGGAAAAATACAGACAGGCGTGGGCAAGAGTAGGTTAAGTTACCAGCCATCATGACCTAAATGACAAATCATAAGTAAGGTTATGAAATAACAGCAATAACATTAATAATACGAAGACAAATAATACAAGTAAATAATACCATCATTAATTAATTAATAAATAAAATAATACAGTAATTAACTGTTTTGTGTAATCACAACAGTAAACCTACTTTTGCCCTCCCTGTGTGGTTGATAAGAATCCTGACTTCCTCTTCTGAGAAAGTGACTGTATACAGTTGGTGCTGGGTCCCCTCCAATGACAGATGCATCCCTTTTAGATGTCAGTGAGACTGCCTCATAGGTCCTGGAATCATAGAGTCAGGCCCAGATGGAAGAGCCACCAACAGCTGAGTAGCCTTGAACTGCACACTTGGCTAATTCATCTTCTTGCCCTACGCATCTCAAGAAAGGTTCTTGGAGTCTGGACAGAATCGGGAGTTAGGCTCCTGTGGGTGCCTGTGGCTGCCTCTTCTTGTTCTCTCCTAGCCACTCAGCAAAGGAAGGTGAGGGGCAAGCGGACGGTGTATGTGCAGAAGCCCAACAGAGGCTCTTTCCTGGGGATTTGTTACTTAGTCATCCGGTTCCTCTTCACTCTAGAAATGTCACTGTTGTCTTTCATGCTCCGAACAACTACCTACTCATGGTTAGGTCTGTCTCAGTTTGTAGGAACCACGACCTGGTTTAAGCATTTTTTTTAATAGATAGAAATGGAGAGAAGATTGTCTGCACGTGCTAGCCTGGGTTTTGAATTCTGTTTCCTACTTTTACATGGAACTGTTTGGTCTGCAGAATGAGAAAAATGCTGAGACCCAGCATTCACATTGTATTTATTATTATTTTTTAAAATTTTTCTTATAGTGAACAGAACTTTACTGTCTAGAGCATCTTTGAGGGCTTTTGTGATTGGAGAATCTGTCATGAGAATGTGGTCATGCTATGTGACGGCCTGGCTTTCTGTCTTGTCTTCAGTTTATGGGGTGCGTTCCGGGATGTTGTCTGTCGTCTTTGCTTCGGTGATAGAACCTCTGTGTCTCCGCGTTGAAATAACCGGAAATGGAGGTGCGTGTGCTCAGTTCTAAAAAAACTTTCCTGGCCCTCCTCCATCCCAGCAGCATTTTTAAAAAATTTATCTGTTCTCCTCACCTGTTTCGCTAAAAGGATCATTTACTTTGGGAAAAGGTAAGTGCTTGGTCTTCAGCCCCATTTGTACACACAGTACGTCCCCCGTCTCCCCAATTCCAAAGAGATTACCTTTCACTTGTCATATTTGTTTTCCTTTTCATTTCTGTTTGTTATGCATTCTAGTTGAGTGCTTTTATAGTGTTTTCTTGATTGTTGTCAGTTTGGGGTACTCGAGTTGATGTTGAAGCAGGGAAACCTATGGCAGGGTAGAGTCTGGCTGTCATGTGTGGAAGATTCAACTTATGTTGGATTGTGTGTAAATACAGTTCATTAGCGGAGGGTCGATCAGATAGCTGGGCAGAGGGAGAGGGAGAGAGGGAGAGAGGGAGAGAAGGAGAGAAAGAGAACAGCGGGCACACAGTGTTTTCAGCCACTGTGCTGTTCCTACACCTGATAAGATTGAGAGAGCTTTTCCAAATGCTGATAGACTCTGAATAAGAAAAGAATAATCACTTCTGTTGGCATCAGCTTATCAGGAGTGAAGGAAAATGCCAGCACTTTTACATTAGCAAAAGTAAATGTTTTAGACACTCGGAGCCTTTTTCCCCTTCATTCCAGTGAAAATAGCAGGCGTGCTTTTGGAGGGAGCTGTAATGAAGAGGAGGATTTATTACCTGGGCGAAACTCCAGGTGAATACATTGATAAAAGAACCTTTCGTGTCAACAGCAGCTCCTTTGATAAGCTGCTACATCGAGGTTGTACGTTCTCTGGAGAAATTAAGTATTCCTTTGCCCACTCCGGTTCGGTTATGCATCGTTTCTGATGTTAGGAGATGCAGTTCGGTCCCGTATCAATGGCGTCTCCTTGTTTTGCAGCAGGTGGGTGATAGGCTTGTAAAAGCTGGTGTGCAGTTTAGGAAAGTTAGGGGCATCTGTGAGTTTATGTCATCTGCTTACCCAGCAGACTCCTGTGCAAGAAATCGTATTATTTTATTTTATTTTATTTTTTTGCTCAGAAATGGAATGAGGTTTGTTATAAATTTAGGAATACTTGGATGAGAAGATAAATGGATTTGTCCAAGTGAGTCCATTTTTAAAGCACTTCCCCTTAAAAAAAAAAAAAAAAGGAAAAACAAAAGGAGAGAGATGTCGGTTTTGCTCATCAGTATAAACCATGAACTTTCTCTCCCATTTTCTCCCCTTTGTAGTGTGACGCCTACAAATAATTTGGCGTATTCAGATTTGATGAATGATAGTGCAAGAGCAGATGGATTGATTTTGGATTACTATTGATTACTCTCAATGAGATCACTGTGACACACTCGAATCAATAGTATTCGATTAAGCAAGGCGTCCAGCAGCATGGGGACTTCGGGGACAAAATGTTCACAAGCTGATAAATTGACAAAGCGCTCAGCTTTAAATAGCTCTTTGTTCGGGAGTCGCTCCTTAAAATATATTTCACTGGAAAGTTCGCTTTTTGCAACTCTGGCCCTTTCTGCGGGAGAAAGGTCGTCGGTTTAAGGTTTATTAAATTTTAACTAAAAACAACTGGGCTCCATTTAGTGTAAAATAATTTCAGTTCTCACTGCAGGCCACCTTCATGCCTTGAGCTGTTGCGCCAGGGTTTTCGCTCTCTTGCGAAGATGTCAGTTGTAAACATAAAAATGCATCACTGGAAATGTGATGGTTTAAGGTTCTAACGGAAATAAAAATTCCTGCCTGAGGAGAGCAGTGGAAGTCAACTTTCACCCGGAGTGGGTATGCTTTTTTTTGGGGTGTGGGGGGCATGGGGAGCTGTGCGACAGCAGCAGGTAAAGCACCTTGACTCAGAGTAGGACTGCTTCCTTTTTTTTTCTTCTTATCTGAGGGGCTATTCATCATGCCGCCAATACAACATGCAAAACACTAAGCATCGTTTGATCGGAAAGCCGCTAGCACTGCTGATGTACCACAGTCTTTGTGTCCCGAGCAAACTTACAAAGTCGCTGGGGGGAAAAGCATCCCTGTGTCGGCCGGGTCCCTCTGGATGGGGGTTGCCACTAGCTTCCATCCTGGCGCAGCCTCGGCACTTGGAGGGGGCACCTGCTCTTCCATTAACATGGGGTCACTGAGCTGCTTCTCAGGAAGGTGTGTGTTCCCGTAAACCCTCAACCGAATGCCTGAAAGTTGCCAGGTGCCCAACTGGATCTCCGGTGAAAATTTTTAAAAAATATTTTTATTGATTTCAGGGAGGAAGGGAGAGGGAGAGAGAGACAGAAACATCAATGACAAGAGAGAATCCTTGCTCAGCTGCCTCTTGCACATGTGCCCTGACCGGGTACCAAACCATGACCTCCTGGTTTATAGGTGGGTGCTCAGCCACTGAACCACACCGCCTGGGCTCCAATGACATTTTGATGACCTGGTCCTGGTACCCCAAATCTTAACCTGTTCAAGCCTTGACATATACTTGATACATTCTCTCATTCTGATAGTAATGAAAAAAACAAAACACAATTAGAGATGGCTTTCACAGGGAACATTGGTAGGGAGATAAAGTTGGGAATCATGACATTTCCTGACAAAACCAGGCCTTTTTTTGTTTGTTTGTTTGCATGAAAGTGAGTGATAGGAGTTAATTGGATTACGTTGAACTACATGAAAATGCCATTTTTGTAGGTCAAAAAAATGGTCAAAAATCAGCAATTTTATGTGATTCACCATAATAATCAAATTTACTGCTAAAGTGTCCATATTCCATAAACAAATTGGAAGCGACAACTGTTGTTCTTATGTTATTTATGATGGGCTGTGTGAGGTTTTGGGAGACAGATGAATTCTGTCTACAGTTATGCCAAGTATATTATGGTATCATTTTTAACAATGATTCCTTTCCCTAAACATCATTAGTTCCCTCACATCCAATATTATGCACGCTGGGAAAGCATGCATTTGCCTTCTCACCTGTGTAGCTAAGCTGCTTCTGAGCACCCAGGTAAATTTGTCCTCTTTTAAGGACAAGTGTGGTCCAACCCATAGTGGACTCCAGTACCGACCCTCCCTACTGTGCATTTGGCTAAGGGTGAATAGCGAGGAAGCACATTGGGAAAAAGATGTTGACACCTCCAATATTTCATACTCACTTTCATTTGTTAACAGGACCTTAATATGCTAGTTAGTGCATTTCCTGCTTCCCCCAGAGAAGCATGCAGTCTGTGCTCCATTAAATCTGTGCACCATTGGGGGTTAGGCAGGTGCAGAATGTCCCGAGCTGGCAGGGGCACCCATGATGCATTATCGGCGATTGCAGGTAGGCAAGGTGTTTTGCGAAGCTGCAATAAAATGACCCCAGGGCTTCCACTTGACCACCTTCCCCTCCCAGAGGTGTGGCCCTGGAGGGAGGGAGCTGTGTGCTGAGTTGGCCAGTAGGAGTCTGCTGTGCCTACCTGCTGGCAGAATGCAACCCCCAAAATAGGAAGGAGGGAGGGGCCCAGGTGCCACCGCTTGAAACATCAGCACAAAATGCATCCTGGGGACACGTCAGGACTGGGCAAATGGGGTAACTGTCTTTTGCTCTGGGCGAATGCATGGCAGCGTATACCTTGTTAAGAGAGAGGAGTCTGAGCACCCTTTCCTGGGACTTAATTGTGCCAAAGCCTCCGACTGGTCCCATGTCAGTCAGTCTTGGAGCTTCCCCCCAGCAGTCCACTCCTCCCTGTCTGTGACACTGAATTTGATGTATCGCCCAACACTCAGATCAAAAAAGGAGTCATTCCTTTTGATGTCTGCTATTAGGCACATGCAGTGCGGGGATGGGGGAAGGAGTGGGAGGAAAGTGAGGGGTGGTGATGGGGAGAGTGCTTTTAGCATCCAAGTCACCATCCTGGACACACAGTGGCCACTGATGGCAGAATATATAATTCGTATCTCTGTTCATTTTGGATGGAAAATTCTAGGAGCAGGGAGCTGAGCGATAGAGTATTTAAAATTAGTGATTAGGTTTGTTTCAGGTACAGATGCTTTGGCTAAAGACACAAAGAGTGGCTGGCATGTACATCTGGTTAGAATGACTTTGTGTGTGTGCATGTGCGTGTGTGTGTTTATTGATTGGACTGGCATTAACTTTACCAGAAAAGCCTCACAAAACAATAAAAGGCTGAGGGGTATAAATCAGCCAATGGGGTGCAGTCTTTCTTTCCAAAAAAAGAACAATTGGTTTCATTTCTCCTTGGATGGCAGATGGGGTGGCTGACGGAGTGAGGGGGTGCTCATAGCCTCCTGGGCAAGCAGGAGGCAGCTCTGGCGGGGTCTTCTGCACATGGACCCTGCTCAGCTTTGTGTGGCCAGGTCAGTGCCAGAGCTGTTGTCGGGCTCCTGGTTCAGGGGGCTCTCTCTGGGCAGCGGGAGCCCCCGCCACCAGCAGGCGGTTAGGCAGCAGCAGGTGTGAACAACATTAAACAGGATTAACACCAAACCAGAGTGTGTACTGGAAACAGAGCCCCCACCTAGCTTTGGGAAGGACGACAGGACAGGAGGACAGAGCCGCCCTGGTCTTGTGCACTTGTGTTTACTAAACGGTGTTCAGTGGGCTATGCAAGCGGCTCTGTTTAGGGGCCTGGGAAGCATGTGAGGGCCCTTCCCCCGCCCCTTACCTTTCTCTCCCCCATAAGCTCAAAACTTGTGCAGAAAATTCTTTGCAGGCTTTCAGAGGGGGGAAAAAGAACAGAACAGAAGTGTCCTGGGTATATCTTATCACTCCAACCAGCATTACAGGTTAATATTGCAAAGATACTTACAAACTGTAAACTGATACTCATTCAGTGTGCTGTATTTTCCATCTCTAAAAATATTATTGGTTGGTTTAGTCTACGATTTGGGGGGGGGGCTTAATTGTATGACTTAATTTATATCTCACCTAGGTAAGTATATACACATAAGTAAAATAAGTAATTTCTTAGAGGTGATAATAGGCTCTATCACAACCCCCGCATTGTTTTTTCTATCATTGCTACTTATGTAGGAAATAAGAAAGCCAGAAAAAAATATCGTAGTTATTATAGGAGATAACAAATTAGGCATTGCATTGAATTTATGGCATTTGAGTCATTTTATCAATATTTTGTTTAGGAAAGAACAAGGTGACTTTAAAATATGGTTCTCTTTATATTATACTAATTCTAGTATGTATTTTATATCAGAGTAAAATTTAGGTAACTGTGTCTTCTTTATTAGGTTTAGACTAACTTGTATTTTGAAACTTAAAGATTTGTACACATCCAGAAAGGGGTATGAAATGAGGAAATAACAATGCAATCAGTTAAAGAAATTGTATTTTGTACACACATGTGCACACACATGCACACACACAATATGCACTGACTCTTTTTTAAACACATGCAAAGCATATACTTATTTTTGCATTTTATATAATGCCATCACAGTGATTTCAGAAACTCCAAAAACGTGCAAATGTAGACATTTACATAAGATGGAATCTTATTGAATCTCTTTGAGACTTTACTAAAAGAATTTTGAAATGTCAAAAATCAAGATTTTATCATCTACGCTCAGCAACATCTTACAACAAACATTACCTTTAATATCTATTATCTTGGGCTTAATTTGAAATGACTGATCCATTTCTTCTCACTTTGCTTATACTTAGTGTTCTGTTTTTAATGGATTTTTTAGTAGACTTTGCTACCCCTTTCATTTTAGAATAAGCCAGTTTAATTGTGGCAGTCTTACTATACACCAAAATACACCAGGAATATCCAAGTCATTATGAAATATGTAAGTTCTTAACATTTTATTTTAATTCCACAGTTACATAATCTTTAAATGTTAATTTATTACCATTTGCCTTATAATGTATTTCCCTCTAAGAAATGCCTAGACCTTTCTGTTTACTATTATTAAATATGTCCAGTTATGTACATTAATTAGATTGTGGGCAAGCAGAGTAATGATAGCTAGTGAAATCAAGTTTAGAAGATATTAGTTTCAGTTGAGTTTTGGAGTTCACTTTTTATAACCAACTCCTGGGTGTCCAACTGATTATTTCTAATCACTTCTATTGCATCAAAAAGATTACATGCTTTCTTTTGTAATATTTTTAAATCTTTCATCAATTTAGTGCATTCAACTCCATTTTCTTGGTTATTCATTCAAGAGTTTTTGACTCTGTGCAAGCACCTGCCTGAGCACTAAGATCTTGCAATAAATGATAATAAAATGATCTTGAGTGCAATATAAAAAATAAACACTTAAAAATGGGACATTTTGTACCTGAGCCCTTGATTTAAACTTGGGTCTGATTCAGAAAAAAAAAGATTTCAGGAATTTAGGCAGTGTGGGTTTGACATAAAAGTTAAGCGAACTGAAGCCCACACCCCAATTTTCTGGTTTTGGCTTTTTAAAGCCGACATGAAGTTAGCAGCATGAACATAAGTAGAAATTGTACATCAGGGTCTGACTGTTGCCACAGGGATTGGGGGTCATGTCTTGTCTCACGTGAGCTCCCCCTGCTAAGTAGCTGGCCTGACACTGCTTCCTGGGGACATCGTGGAAGATTTCATTACCAAAGTTGCCTTTATACCTTAAAATGCTCTAAATTACTTGGATATGTTTTTGTATTTTTTGGCTGGAAATGAAAGAGGGGGATGCTTTAAAGGATCATGTAAGAAAAAAAAATTCCCATATTGTAGAGAAAGCAAAGGGGAATTGTTTGAACTCTGGGTTTCTGCGGCTTGACTGTGAAGGAAGGTCTGACTTAGTCAATTCATTCTCACCCATGCAAATGACTATTTGAAGATAGTTTTTAGATGGAAACCTTGCTCTTGTTCTTGAGATAATCTCCCAGCTATTGTCTTTGTCCAGCATTCCTGCAAAACTGCCTGGTAGATATCCCAAAAGCCCGAGGGTTCAGTTTGCCCGAGAACCTGGAAAACAGAATTCAAAGTGGTTCTGTCTCTCTCTAGCATCTCTCCAAACAGCATTCAAATCAGTCCTCTGCCTCTCTCTCTACATATATAGCATCTCCCCTGTGTTTTCTTTTTCTTATTCAAGCATTTCATTTATTTATTTACTTTGACGACACTGACTGTTTTTGCTTCAGGCCATGAAAATGAGTGTCTTTTGCATTTTTAGAACTTTATAATTTGATGATTAGGTAACAAGATTTATATCGGCACCATTTAAGTTTACAGAAGGTTTAGAATCCTGATACCCCTGCCAGTCGGAATATATGCCAGCAATCCCTCAGGAGAATTTTTGTCCAGTGTTTATGCTCGATTAAAATTGATGCTACATATGTTACAGGGTGATTGTCTCCCGATAGGTTGGCATCAGAATTGTTGCAAAATTGCCATTTCAAGGGATAATGCAATGCTTTGTGGTTGTTGTGGTTATTATATGCTATAGAATCACAAACTTTGGAAAGGGAATGCCTGCCACCCATTTTGGAAATGACAAATACGAGATAAAGAACTGCCTCAGCTTGCATACAGCTACTGTTTCCTGCCACACCACAAGGCTAGAAAAATACAGTATTTCTCTCCTCACCCCATAGAGGCAGAGGGCAGCATACCTTTATGCAAGAGCATCGCAGCCAGTAGCTGAGTCATCTCACCCACGTTTTCATCTACAAACTTCTTCTGAACATACGCTTTCCTCCCATAGTCTCCCTGACAGTTCTGGTATCACACCCCTTGAATCTTCCTTTCTTCTCTTTTTATTGAGCTGATGTGGGATGTTAAAATGGATGCATCCTTTTGTATCCACATAATGCCAGAATGCTTTGGGAAACCTTCACCTGAGTCTTACACACACTCACACACACACACACACACACACACACCACCCCCACCACCACTACCACCACACACAACACACACCACTAACAAAGCAACAGCCTAAAGCATCAGGAATTTCTGGGGGTAATTTATGAGCCTCCTAGTTGTGCCTGTAAAGGATCTGCCAGCGCCCCACTTCCTCCCTCCACCCCCCACCCCCAAACTGCATGGCGCTCAGTGCAGGATGATGATCAGGTACCTGGTGCAAAAGGCAAGGCAGCCCTTGCCGGAGCCAGCAGCTTCAGACAGGGCGCCTTGCCATCTGCCCCACCTGCTGCATTCCTGGGTCCATCTGGTGACGGCAGTAGCTCATTGTAGGCTCTTGTGAGGAGCATGCGGGCTGGGAAGCAGGCGGTGTGCATTATTTAGGTAGCCAGTATAAATAAACAGAAAGGGGCTGGGAAGAGGAGCAGGAGGAGGGTCCGCAGGGCCTTCCTGCCCCCTTAGCTAGCCCTTGGGTGCTCCAGGAGGCCAGCATGCTCCATGGCACCTCATTTGCATATAGATGTAGATGTATGGATCATAGTGCAGATTACACACCAATGAGTTTTATCTAGATGTAGATAGTGCTCAGCCTGTTTTGCACTTAAAATATGGCCAGCGTCAGGGAGGGAACCTTAGGGACTTTCGGCATAAGTGAAACCGATGAAATGGCATCTATTTAGGCATTGATTTAGCAGGAGTCAAATCACTGTATGTTCTTTCTGAAATAGATGATTTTTATTTGGGGCTTGTATTTTTTTTAGGTGGAGAAACACATTTGATTTTTTTAGTGAATTGTGATTTATCCTTGGGGTCTTTTAAAATTATTATTAGGTAGAAAACATTTGAAAAAATTTAGTTGTATTTGTCTCCAGGCAAAAAACGACCTTAGATAGCTCCCATGTACAAAACTTACTGAATTCAGCATACACATCCATATATACTAAATAGGAAATGAAAACTGGCCATCAGAGAAATCTGCCTGTGATAGTGTGTGTTTTTGGGTCCTAGATAAACCATGTGGATAGTTGCCGATGCCCTAGGAATTACCTGGTTCATGGAAAAACAAAATATTTGAAGAAATGGTGAACCAGTGTCAAGTCATTCATACTGAAAGAGACGCTGTATTGAAATAAGGAAAGCTTAAACAAAATGGTTTCAATAGACTTATTGGTGTCATTTTATAGCTAACAAGCTAGGTTTCCAAGCCTGTCATTGTCCTTGAACTCTAGTTTCTGTAAAACGATTCTGAATTGTCAGTGCAGGGCTAGAACTACAAATGGAATTGGTAGTCTCCAGACCCGTTCTCTTTCCTGGGATTCGTTGAGGGGCTGATACAATGTTGGGGTGGGAATAGGGGCCTCATTTAAGTGAATGATTCCTTATACGTTCCTCTTGTTGTTACTTAGCAGATTAATACAGGTGAGTGGGTAATGGTGGGGATGATGAATGGCCTGTTTATGTTTTCACTGCAAGCCCAGGTGTTTGTGACTATATTTAAGTTCTGGAAGAGGCCAGATTCTGCAGTGTATTTACGCCACCCTACTTGATTCACCTCGGCTGCAGAGGAAATTTAAGGGGTCTGCTCTTTTGAGCTAGCAAAGCTCCAGCCTTCACTGAAATAGGCAACTCTGTCTGCAGCCAAATAGGCGTGAGAACGAATCATTCCTAATTCTAGTTATAACCAGTGACCCACTTCCTGTTTGTGCCAATAAATTGCTTTTATTTCAAGAAAACGTATTTATCACCAGTCCCCCTCCAAAAAAGTATTGGGCATGCCTCCTTTTTATCTGACACCGTTTTCCAACACCAAGTAAAATGAGCTATTTGCTTTTGAGCCGAGGCGCTGCGTACCATTTAAGGGCATTAAGTTCAGGAGAGTTAGGCACTGCCAAGTCCACCCCCTCGCCCAGTCTGGATTCTCTTCCTTGTTTCGTCCTGTGATCTCCCAGGTCCCTTCTCCCCAGCCCCACACGGACCACCCCGACCGCCAAAAGGTGATATTTCCCCAGAATTAGTGTCAGGGATTTTTGCTTTCTCTTCTTCCATCACTCTTTCCTGGGCAACGGTCTGTACCTCCTTTAGCCCCTGGGATACCCTTTGCTGCTGATTAAATGACGACTCCTGACAGGGGAAGAAGGGTCCAGGTGTGAATTCATCAGAAGTCACATGTACCTGTCCGTGGTCATGATCAGAACAGGAGTTGACTCAGGGTTCAATGGGCAACTTCAGGGAACACAGAGATGCCTAGAGACTTTGTATATGTACAAAATCATGAACTGTTTCCGAAAAAATTTAAATATACTTTTGTGAGAACACCCAAGCTCCTTACATACTGCTATAGATGGCTTTCACTTACCACAACTCTCTGTGCTTATTTTTAAAACTTTCTTTTTGCCCGGATGGTGTGGGTCAGTGGTTGAGCTTCGACCTGTAAACCTGGAGGTCACGGTTTGATTCCTGGTCAGGGCATGTGCCTGGGTTGTGGGCTCGATCTCCAGTAGGGGGCATGCAGGAGGCAGCCGATCAGTGATTCTCATCATTGATGTTTCTCTCCCTCCCTCCCTCCCTACCTACCTACCTCTCCCTTCTTCTCTGTAGTACATAAAAATATATTTAAAAAATAATGAACTTGATTTTGGGATGTCATTTACAGTGATATAGATTATAGGTTTGAAAGCCAAAGAAATGTATGCAGTTGCTTTAGAGAACATTAAGTTTAATGAACTAATAAAATAGCATGCAAAAGTGCTTGGTGAGAGTGGGCACTCAGTGACTATTTCCTGCACCCTTCTTCTTTGCTCTTAATAAAGGGGTTGTCAGTAGCTCTAGAAGGAAAGTACAAAACTGAGACTTCACTTCTCAAAGCCAAATTGGCTTCTTACCTCAACCGACAAGTTCTGAAGCCGCAGTGAGTCATAATCAGGATTAGTCATGGAAGCTTGAATTGCACCTACATGTGTGTGAGTCCCTATCAGCTCCTGCTAATAACTGCCGGATGCACTTTCTGAAATTAGCAAAGGGAAAAGCCAAGGAAAGACAGAGACCTCGCCCCATGCACTTTTCTCCCCTGCCTAGAGAGTTAGGGAGAGGCTGGGACTAGAGCTATGTGTAATGTTTACTTACTGTTGTTAGAGGAAATGTAGAAATAAAACTGCGAGGGAGGAGGTGGAGATTCTAGCAGGTGGTTGTGAGGTTGAAGATATTGGACGAGGCCCTGGATGGGTGGTTCATTTGGTTGGAGCGTCCTCTCAGACACCACAAATGGTGTGGGTTTGATTCCAGGTCAGGACACATATATCAGTTGCAGGTTCGATCCCTGGTTGGGATGGGTACATGAGCCCAATCAGTGTTGCTCAAATCAATGTCTTTCTCTCTCTCTCTCTCTCTCTCTCTCTCTCTCTCTCTCTCTCTGTTTATCTCCCATCCTCTCTCTCTCAAATCAATAAAAACAAATCCTAGGATGAGGATTAAAAAAATTAAGGATGTTTAAAGAGAGTCCCCTGTCCTCAGTGTCTCCCATTTCCTAAAAAGCGTTGGAATATCTCTCTTTGGTACTAATCCGTTCCCAATGTGATTTGGCTTCTGAAGTTAGACACCCCTAAAGGCCTTGTTACTGTTAGTATGAGTGCCCAGCTTATATTTTTTAAGAGGGAGAGAGAGTGGGAGAGTGTGAGAGAGTCTGGGTGGTGGTCCTTCCTTTCTATTTCAGGCAAATTTCCTGAAGAAGGTTAAATCAGCTGGTGGAACTGCTTTTACTCTCCTGTGGTGATATTTTATTTATATGATAAAATGCTTGGAAAGTGATTAATTTGTCAGGGGAACATCTTGTTCCTGTAAGTTCGCTGAATATGTAAGAAAATTGCCATCCCCTAGATGGGAAAGGGAAGATTCCTAACAACCCAAATAGCCAGAGGGTCTTCCTCTATTTCCTTCCTTTTATTTTTACTCAGATTTCTCCCTTTAAAAATAATGGCTTCAAAAGACTAGCAGTTGAGAGGCATCTGAGCTCATGAGTAAGGAAAGGAAAAGGTGGTGGTGGTGATGGGCGGGGGGGGAGATGGAATATAAGAAACAGACATGGCTGGTCAGTGTTGACACCTCTTTCTCTCTCCCTGGACCAAAGATGACGGATACATCCATTACATTTCAGCCCAGGCTGATTGACTGGGTGGATTTATATAAATTAAAAAATACAGGTCATATACCTTTTCTGATAGACTGTAAATGAGAAATAGGAATTCCTTTAAACCTCAGAGGAGGAAATCCATAGACGAGGCCTTCTGGTCAATAAAGCAGCTATAGCATCAACTCTGCCTGCTGTGTGTGTACAGTAAGTTTTAGCTCGTAGACAAAGATCACGCCAGCCTTCCCCCGACTTTTTCCAGCAGGGGGTCATTTGTAAATGGACTCACAGGATGGAGAAGAATTCCTAGCTTTTGTGACAGTTCGAACTTGGGCTTGGCAGACCTGAAGGAGGCAGAAATCATTCCTTGCTCCATTTTTTTTTTAGGGGTAACGAGTGACAATGGCATTAGTTAAGGAACGGTGACGTTTATTCACGCACGTCCTCCCAGCTCCATGTCCATTTGTCCATCGGAATGAGCCACTTATCACGCTTCCAGGTTTTTCCTCTTTCAGCATCGAGAGTTATGGAAGGAAAATCCCATTTTTCCCCCGTCCTCCATGACAGGCAGACTGAAGATTGTGGTCATTTGGATTAAAAACATATCCATCACCGGCAGCCGGCAGGTTATTATGATGTCTCCTTTGAATATATGAATTTCATACACTGCATGTTAGAAGTCTGAGAATGCCAACTTTTTAGATAAATAATTATCCCGTTGATGATGTACAGCACACTGTTGCCATATTTCCTCACTTTTAGAGCATTCATGCCCTTATCACCCATAACATAAATCTTTGGCTTTCATATTTAATAAAACTATGAAGGTAACCACCCCCAGGACGCAATATAGCCAGCCATTCACACACCATCGCTGGACTGTCATTCTTTGTTTTCTTGCGACAGAAATTTTGGTAGATTGCCCGTTTCAATCTGGCAGTGTGTTTGATACATCAGTGCAGGTATGTAAGCAGATGACCTTATCTATGTGCTGGCTGTGGCCTCAGGATGCAACCCTTGGCTTCATGAGCTTCCATGGGTAGAACGATGGATGAATGAATGAAGTTCCCAGCATCCATCAGTTTTATTATCTGGGCTTCTAATCTGTCAGCTGAATTTTGGAGAGTGGGGAGAAATAGGTACATGTGGGGAAGGCTAGGCCAAGAGTGACCGTTACTCAAGGGACCTATTTTTTTCTAAGCCTCAACTCCCCCGAGTCACTGAATCTTTGGTTCCGTAGGCATGGGAGAGAGGCATTATTCCAGCTCCTGTGTGGACTTTTCTGGAGTGATAAAACCAAACTTCCTCCCCCATTGCCCATTTCTTTCTCTGATCTACCCTCCCCCCCCATTTATTTCTCTCTATAAACCTTGATTTCCTTATCAGTAAAGTTCATGCTTATGTACTGACCATCACTGAACTGTGACATTTGTGGCTCCCCAATAAACACACAGGCTCAGTGATGAGTGTGGTGTTTGCATGGCCACTTATATGCTCCAAGAGGAGGCTCAGAATCTCATATATCTAAGTCGTTAGCTACTAATAACATTGGCCAAGTGGGTCAGGAGAGGTACTGCAATCATTTCCCCCTCAGTATTCCCACCTGCACTTTGGATGAGACCAAGAAGTAGCCCCGCCCTGTTCGCCTTCTGGAAAATGGACAGACGAACTTCATGGACGGGCCTCGCCTTCGTGACAAGGGGAGGAGGCAAGGATTTGGGTTCTGAGTGTGTGCCCAGCAGCGCCTGAGGCTGGGAACTGTTGGGACTAATACTTGCCTTGTTGCAGTGACTCCATAGAGAAGTTTCCCGTGGCTCTTGCGTGAAGATGAGGGCTCTCTCCATAAGTGGTGAGAGCTAGGTTTATTCACACCATCTTGTTCTCCTAGGTTGGGGACTGAGATGGTTGAATGTAGGTAGACCATTTGGGAAGTTATCTCTAGCTACATTCTCTCTTGCCCTCCCCCTCCCCATAGACCTGTATTACATTAATTCTTGTCCCCAGGGAATCTGATGGAGGGACCCCAACCTCATTAGTGTATTACATAACTTCCACAGAACCTTAATTCTTAGCATGGATATGTTGACCTGTAAAACTCACCACATTTTCCTTTGGACAAAGACCTCATTATTCTTCAGAGCCACCACCCCTCCTCGCACATAGAAACTACTCACCAAAGTCGTGGATTCATGCATCTCGAGTTCTGATACAAACAACCAGCATAACTTCTTAATCTCAGATACTGTGAAATAAGTCCGTTTCTCCTTTCCGTACACTGTAACCCTCTCCCAACTAGATAAGAACCATCCTTTAGCCTTCTCCTTTTTATGGCATAAATTATCTGGTATTTTCTGAGTTACTCCGTAATTTTGACTTTTCAGCACAATTATTCTTTGCTCTTGGTCACTTAAGGACTAAGCTACTTTTTCCCCCTTTGTTTGATTTTGGTTCCAGTTTTGTCATCATGGGTTCAGTTCCTCATCACAGATACATGACATGATGAGTTGTTATGAAAATCAAAACAACTACTGAGTATGCAGTTGTTTATGAAAACCAAAATCTTGAGAAGAGCGAAGTGTTAGTAATCACAGTTGACATATTTGGTTGGCTGTTATGAAGTACTGTTATTATTTTGTAGTTCAGAGTACAGAATTTAGGCACAGAAAGTTCAAGTGCACGTTCTGACTCTATCCCAGTTCTGTTTCCACATCTGTAAAATTAAATTATAAGTAAAAATAACAATAAAAGCAGGGTGTTAAGTGCCATTGTAGAAACAGGCTCATGGAATTATGGGAACATGAAGGAGAAGCAAAGTGTCAGGAAAGACTTTACTGGAGACATAAAAACTCATGAGTACAAGCTAGCCAGCCAGTGGGGCAGAGATGGGGAGATGCATTCCAGAGAGAAGGGAAAGCCCGTTGCCATGGGGAATTGCCAGTCGCTAAGCATTGCTCATCTATGAGTGAGTTTGGGGTTGAAGAGGATGGTCTCGTGTTTTGGCTTCAAGTAGAAGTGACAGGGAACAAAAACGTGCTAATCTTATATTGAGGAAGTGAATTTGTATTTACCTGTATCCATCTCTTTATTTTATTTTATTTTTTAAATCCTCACCTGAGGATATTTTTCCATTGCTTTTTAGAAAGTGGAAGAGAGAGGGAAAGACAGAGAGAAACATTGATGTGAGAGAAACATATCAATTGGTTGCCTCCTGCATGCCAGGGCCCAGGCTGGGAAGGATCCTGCAACTAAGGTACATGCCCTTGACCAGAACCAAATCCAGGACCCTTCAGTCTGCAGGCTGATGCTCTATCCACCGAGCCAAACAAGCTAGGGCTACATGTCTTCATTTTAAATTACATATGATTTTTCCCCATTCCCGTTTCTCCTACAGCCCTTCCCTTTCCTCCCTCCCTAACCCCCCCCCCTCTGAAGATATACATCACTCTCTTGAATTTTCTGAACAAAATTACAATTGCAGGCTTTCTCTATGTGAAAACCATGACAAAGTGATTTTACAGCCGGTTCTGAAAGTGACTAAACTTGACAACAATTGGATTTTATGACAACCTCCACTTTTATGTCCCTGGCCTACTTTTACATCAGCATTTTTTTCCTTTTTACCCCAAATGCGAATAATTTCATATCTCTGCATTAGTGGAAAATAAATCCCTTTAGCAGGAACACATTTTAATAAAGAAGGCCAGGAGTCACTCAAGGCCGCGGCATCTTACCACCTGAACGCTGTAATACTCAATTTCTCACTGACCAAGAAGCAGAGCCTGCGTGGGTTTTGTTTGGGTTGTTGCTAGTGGGTTTATTTATTTACTTACTTGGGTGGCTTGTGTTCCTGGGGTTGGGGAAGAATTAGTATTATGGAACTAAACCAGATTAAGGGGGAATGTGAATTAGATTTGGTAGCAGATGGCGCGGGGGAAATTAAAGGTTCTTTGCGAATGGAAGCGACAGCAGCCTGCCTCGTGCCCTCCGTCTCTCCTGTTCGCGCTTGATAGACGGGTATAAATCACCGCCTCGCCGTCCTGACAGCCAATTTCGAGAATTTGATCTGGTTAAAGACACGGCTTCCCTGCCCCACTCACCGGGACCTGCTTCGATTTCATTTTCACGCAGCGCCTTGTCATATTTGGAAAAGCAGAGTCACCTGCTCCCCCTATTCCCCCCCCCCCCC
>PVJC01007339.1:0-20294 GCA_004026665.1 Murina feae | reverse complement strand
AAAGAATCTTAAAGGTATCAGACGCACCCCCCAAAAAAAAATTAGCAAGGATTGCAATAAAATTGCCCCAAAAGGTGAGAGGCAATGCTTTTTTAAAATTTATAATAAAGACTATAGAAATATCTACTCCATCAGCTAAAATAAGTCCCGCCCTGCAGAAAGCTGTGAGCACAGCGTGGCAGAGCCCGTGTGTGCCTGCCTTGACCTTGGGATGATTTAGGAAATCAGAGTTCAGATGCAGAGACTCCGAGGGAGAGAGGAGAACAAGTTCCCTGGACCCATTATGTCCAGGCCCTCTGGTCAGAGAAGCTCAGAGATAAGAACGGAGGTCTCCTCTTTACCAGCCCACGTGGCATTCGGGCTTCCGACATATCAAGGAAAAGGAAATAGAAGAGAGGGGGAAATCACTCCAGAAAGGAAGAGAGGATTCTTTGAGCAAGCGACAAACAGTTGGTAGAAATGAGGCCTCCTACTGGCACTCAAATCAAATGTAACAACTCGCGGACTCCCCGCTGCTTGCTGACAGCGTGGTGTCACGCACAGGGACAAACATTCACTTAAACACTGATTGCAGGGAATTGCCCTTTCCTCCAACGCCTCCCACCAAAGCCACGTAATGAGCAAAAGGAGAGCCATTTCTAGGAAAATCCAAGAGGCCTGCTCCCTAACCCCCTACAAGTGATCCCTGCTCCGTTTGTCTGATTGCAGCCCACAGGGAGGATTCCTCAGCTCAACGTGTTTGCTGCAGTTTCACTATCATGTAGCAAGTTGTTTCTGTAATGATTCATTTTTATGTAGTTCACACATACACATGCACACATGACCACCTATATGCACACAGAAATGTATGCACACAGACATACATGCACACGCATGTACACAGACATACGTGTGCACAGATACACATGCAGACACAGGTGCAGGCACGTGCATGCAGACACAGAGATGCACACAGACATACATAGATACAGACACACACAGACACACACTACCCACACTGCCATGGTCCCGAATGGTTGCTGAGTGCAGTAACCCTGCGGAGTGCGATTTAATACGACAGCTTCTGCTCTCCAGTCTCATCTAAACCACAGGCAGGTGGGGTCTTCGTTTGAGTCCAATATAGCTTTTTGAAAGTGGCAGAAAATGACTTTAGAAAGCATGTAGGTGAATCCTCTCATTGTACAGATGAGGACGCCAAGGGTCAGAGTGAGGCCATGACTCTGGTCTCAGGGCCCACAGGGCGGGATTCGGAGCTGGCCCACGTCTGCTACCCCATCCAGTGCTGTCCACAAGGCAAGGTTCCCAGGGAAGGGAGAAGGAAAGGCATGTGAGCTGTGGGAACTCCGGCGCAGTGCCCACTTCTTCTTTAACTATTTGAAATTGCAGAGAAGATTTAGACATTTTCTCTGAATGTTTGTTTGGGGACCTTTGAATGACAAAGGATCAGCAATTGTTTCTGATCCGAAATTGTCTGTGGCTTCCATTGATTTCGCTGGGTGCTGTGTCACTGCTGAATAATCCGTTCTACAAAACCCGGTTGGCCACAGAGCAAAGCCTTCCTCATTTCAAGGGCTTGAATTAAAGTGTGTGTGTGTGTGTGTGTGTGTGTGTGTGTGTGTGAGAGAGAGAGAGAGAAAGAGAGAGAGAGAGAGAGAGAGAGAGAGAGAGAGACCTGCAAATGGTGGCTCGTGTATCTCAATGTTTAGAAAAAGAGATCAGAGGAAGAAGTCTAAGGATTAATGCCTCCCCAACTTCTACTTTGGCTGAATAGCCCCTGGTAGCCAGAGAATATAATCGTAACCTCTGTTCATCAGCCCAGACCAGCTGTGCTTGCATCCAGATGTGAACTAGTACAGACTCAGCTATTAAGTCCAAAGTCTAAATATAGTGCAAACACTGTCCGACAGGCCGAGGTGTGGTTTCTGCTCTCTGCTTGCACTGTGACTCTCCCCACAAGAGAAATAAATGTCTGTGTGTGCCTGGAGAAACTTTCATTTCAACAAGCACTCCTCCTCAGCCCTGAGATTCTCTCACCACTGCATTTCCCTCCGTTCAGGGCGCGTTTTCAAGCTCCACTCCAAGTGACCTGGCCTGTCTCGATCGAGGCAGCTGGCTTCCTGGTCATTGTAATTGCTTTGGCAAAACATTTTCTTAATGACTAGAAGGTGACATCGAAACTCCGATCTCCGTATCTTCACATCAAGACCTGAGAGCACTCTTTATTTCCTGCTTCCATGTAGCAAACAGAATAGGAAAGGGGGTGCAGGCAGCCCGGGCTTGCATTGACCTGGATTTGATTTGTGAACTGCATCACGGAGAGGGTGTATAACGCATCTATGCTCCATTGTGATTCAGAAAGATCGGGGCACAGACTTCCTCTGAGTTGGCTGTCTATTTACGTCTCCTCCCATGAGATGATGGGGAAGGCCTTCATTGAGCTGTCAGTCCCCTCCTAGCTTGCTGGCTTCCTTCCTTCCGGGCACTCCTTGACTGCTTGAACACCAACTTGTCTGAACACAAGCAAACTTTATTGATCCATATTTCTGTTTGAAAGACCAGAGATTTGTGGAAGTAGGAGACTAGCTCTTTTCCTCCAGACAGCTGACTGCCTAGGAGAGCTGCTGGGGTACAGTAAATCTCTACGACAGAAGAAAGGTTACTCTCAGCACAGATTGGGAGCTACGTTTTGATGATTTATCCCATGTAGCTCCTACCCCACACTCCCCTTCCTTTCCAGCAGGGATTCCCACCTCGAGCCCAGGCCACGCCACCCCGCCCGGGGTGTAGTGTCCCGGTCCACACTGAGGCACTCACTACCCAAGTCGGCTGATGGAGGGTCCACTATTCCAAAGGCCTTCTTTGGTCCCAAGAGAGTAGCTTGTGTAAGGAAAGGACTGTATTTAGGGCTCAGAGATAAAATGCGCATCTGAGTTTCTGACTAGGCACTTTTAAAAAATGTATTTTTATTGATCTCAGAGAGGATGGGAGAGGGAGAGAAAGTTAGAAACATCAGTGATGAGAGAGAATCATTGATTGGCTGCACGCCCCACACTGGAGATAGAACCTGCAACCTGGGCATGTGCCTTGACCAGGAATGAAACCATGACCTTCTGGTTCGTAGGTAGATGCTCAGTTACTGAGCCACGCCAGCTGGGCCTGACTAGGCACTTCTTGGCATTTTCTTCTAACATCCACTGGTGTCGCAGAGTTGTGAGGCTATAGTTAATTAAAGTTGCATTAGGGCAAATATACACACTTGTTAGAACACTTAATTCACCTCAATAATATTGATTACATGGCAAAAGTTTGTTTAAACGAAATGGTATTTCCCCCTACTGTTACAGTCCTTGAGTGCAATCTGCGTAATCGCTAATGGCCACCATCAGTTAAATATCATGTTAGTTATAAAGTAATGTCATAAGAATTGATTTGAACTTGGCCGTGGAGGAGAGCGCTCCCTTCAGAGTCAATGTGATGTGGATGATTAGCAGGAGTTTTGAGTAGAATCACGCTGCCTGTAAACTGTGTATATTTTACAGATGTATAGCTGCTCTGTACTACATGAGTGCCCATTACAGTAAAGGAATGCTCAGGCAGTTAATTACGTAAAACATCATGTATGCGATTACCCGGCATTATTATGCATTTAATAGTTTCATTGATCTGGCAGCGGTTCACTTAATGTACTTAGAGCAATAGACAAGAGATGCTCACCCCCAGATTGAAATGGGTCCAGGAAAACAAGTGGGGGATAAACGACCCCACGAAGCACCTGAGCCTCAGATCAAATCCTTGGAGACAGAAACTATCAACCATCACCACATACAATGACATAGCCTGATATCCCAGGACCGTTTCCCCTGCCCCACTAATAATGTTTATCAACCAGGAAGCATCAGAAGTCACCTGGTCATACAAATGTAAGCAACCGCAGTTTTCTGTATCTAAGAGAGTCTGGGTGGCCTGGCCGGTGTGGCTCAGTGGTTGAGCATGGATCCAGAAACCAGGAAGTCAAGGTTTGATTCCTGGTCAGGGCACAGGCCTGGTCAGGTTGCAGGCTCGATCCCCAGTAGGGGCGTGCAGGAGGCAGCCAATCCATGATTCTCATCATTGATGTTTCTCTCTCTTCCTCTCCCTTCCTCTCTTTCTAGAAATCAATAAAAACATACTTTTAAAAGATAAATTAGTCTGGTAGCTTCACAAGGCGATCAGCAGTGGCCTTTGTGCATGGAGTGTAGTAAGATGTCTCTATAGGGACTTTCTAAGAGCTACAATGCCTATCATACCCCCAGTCTTGTTAGGGTGCAGGCTCGTATCAGTGAGTTCCTCGTGCTCTCCTTCTGGGCTCTCATTGCTGAAAACGAATATTCTCCATTTCCCTCCTTTGTTTCAGATATAAAGCTAAGCGTGGGGTCAGATGCTTTCATAGGTCTCTCTCTGTGTTGGATGGAATGGCCAACCATCCTTGTTTGCCTAAAAGTGACCAGTTCCCAGGACACGAGATTGTTAGTGAGTAAACCAGGACAGTCGACCAACCTAAGGTCATAACAAAATTGATTAAGAGAGAAAAAAGATCACTGAACTCCAGAACCGGAAAAGCAGTTGGGGGTCTAAGAGAGATCCTTCTCCGTTGCCGTTAAGGATGAAATTATACAGGGTGGGGCAGAAGTAGGTCAAGATGGAAAATAGCACAGTGATTAATTATTAAATAATAATGCGGCAATAAACTCTGTGTTGCGCATACTGACAACTGTAAACCCTGCATTCATGGGTGCTTTCCTTCAGTGTCTGGCCGGAAATGTGTTGCCAGTCGGTTGTGAAGTTATCGAAAATGTCCCCTTTTGGTGTAGTGCACAGCCTTTCACAGAGTTGGGAAAGCTTTGAGAGGTGATCTGAGTTGTCATTTTAGGGAGCTGGTCCCTTGTCCCCAGACGGCTTAGCTACATCCCTTGTCAGCAACACAAGCACCAGCTTGGTGGGAACTCTTTGCTTCCTCCTCTTTGTGATGGAGTCAGTGGGAAAGAGCCTTTAAGTCTAAATGCACAAGAGACTTTTCAAAGGACCAGCAGCATCCTGTTCTGTAGAAATCTTTTCCGATAGATGGACCTCAACTCTTATTTTTAAAGGCATAAAATTGCCCTAGCTGGTTTGGCGCAGTGGATAGAGCATTGGCCTGAGAATGGTCCTGAGTTAAATTTCAGTCAAAGGCACGTACTTCAGTTGCAGGCTCGGTCCCTGGCCCTGGTTGGAGCGTGTGTGGGAGGCAACCAGTGAATGTGTCGCTCTCACATCAATGTTTCTCTCTCTGTGTCTCCCCCTTCCCTTTCACTCTCTCTAAAAATCAATGGGAAAATATACTTTGGTGAGGATTAATAAAAAAAATTAGAAAAAAATAAAAAGGCCTAAAATTATACCCAAGTGTGTATACATACATGTGCACACGTGTTTCAATCTTTCTGAGTGTGTGGGTTTGGATTTACAATTCTTTCTTTACAACTAATGATCTCCTTCCGTTAGGTTAACCAGGCAGACCTTACGATATTTCTTATTAAAAGAAAAATCCTTTCTCTTCCTTCCCCAACTAAGCCAGTGTACCTTAATGCAATGATGATATGTTAGAGCCAACAGTTGTCAAAGCAGCGTATTACTGTGATGCCATAATGACACCCTGTCTGCGCAAAGTAGTCATGTTTGCTCAAATCACACGCTGCACAGTGGCTGCCTGACACCACTTCACGCGCCTGCGTTCCCTTTCTTCGCCGTCACCGCGCTCTGACAATAGCAGCTGCTGCCCATTTTGTTCCAAAGCGATTCACATTCTGCCACTTCGGAGGGCGATTAGTTGAAAGCTCTTGCAAAGTAGCTGCTGGAAGTTGTAACGCAGGCTGCGAGGGTGCTGCTCAGGTCCTGGTCTCTGAAGCCTGGGCCTCGCTCATTAGTCTTAGAGAAGCCCCCCCCCCCCGCCCGCCACAGCCCCCCTGCTCAAAAGAATGAAAACAAATTAATTAGTTAACTAAATATTTTTTATTTTGTTAAAACACAATTACTTAAATCATTAATCTGGTAATTTCAGAAGGTGGAAGATTCTGAATCCAGTGCTCCTAGATTCGTTCCCATTGTGAATAGGTAAGCAATTAGGTGTGGAATCTGGTAACCTTCTGATACTCTATGATTAAGTGAGGAAGTTAAGGATCCCACCCCCTCTCCTTTTCTTTTTGTATTTGTAAACTTGCATACAATTTTTGAATATAAATTGACAATGAGTTTGGAATTTATAAGGATGGGTACCTTTCTCAGCCCTTAAGGATGACAAGAAAGGGAAAAAAAGAATGACTCATTTAGTCGTCATTCATTGAGCCTATTAAGGTGTCTGTCACTGACATAGTAAGGTTTCAAAAATCCTTGCCTCATGTTACCTGTGCATACGTTTCTTATGAGAATTGTATGCACCATTTTTTACGTAGGGAACAAAAGTAGCAAATAAAGTTGAATTTCATATGAAATGTAGCTGTTTGTGAAGAACTTATATTTTGATGAGTGGGATTATAATATATAAGCCAGTGGAGTATTCCAGCATTTGACAATTAAAATATTGGCTATGCTTTAGTCCCATCTGGGAAATATGGAACCCCCAGATGCGTACGCAGGTCTGAGAAAATTCACTGCAATTCCCTCAAGATCACACATTTACCTGGCTCTAACTAGACTCTGAAAACAATTAAGCTTGCTTGATGATTATAATGTAAATTGAATAGTAACTTACAGATTATCTTAGATTGTTAGTCTTTCTTTCTCTATATACAGGCACGCATAGAGGCACCATTAATTAATTTTCAAAAATTACATTTTTATGTGGTTCAGCAACCAGGAAGTTTTAAGTGCCTGATCTTTTGTGTCTAACAGCAAAGATAAAATATACCTTTTCAGACCCTTAAGCAAGGCTAGGCAGTGAGTTTCTACGATGAAGCATGGAAATCAGAATTATTTGTGTCTTATCTCAAATTGTTGAAAATGCTTTTCAAAGCACTGACATTTCCCCAGTCTCGGGAAGGCTGTTAAACCCCTCAAATATAGTGTCTTATACAGAAATTAAATGTTTGCATTTTTTTGTTGTTGTTATGTAAATAATTTTACATAATTATTTTTCCCCTTGGTTTGATTTCAGGGTATTCACTCAGAAAAGGTTTGTGGAAAAATCACAGTCTTGTTCCTTTGTGCTACTCATTATTTTATTTATTTTTTCAATTGATTCGAGAGAGAAAGAAACATCAGTTTGTTGTGCCACTTATTTATGTATTTATTGGTTGATTCTTGTAGGTGCCCTGACCAGGGATTGAACCCACAACCTTGGTATACTGGGATGATGCTCTAACCAACTAAACTACCCAACCAGGGCTCATCATTTCTCTTAAAATAAAAGCAACTGTACTTAGTCTTTAAAATAAATATTTCCCACCGTTTTCAGCACGCCATTTCTATGCATAATTCTTAACTAAATTCAGGTTTTTATTAATCCAATGTGACCTGGAATTTCTGCGTTAACAGCACAATGTGGAATTGGGCTTATTCTCTTTGGCTGCAGATAAAGCCATCAGCTTGAAAATGGCTCTTTCTGACAAAAAGGTGTTCTTTTGAAATAAAGTCTTATTCACTACATTCCTCTTAGAGTTAATGCGAATTTTAGTGCCTCTAATTTTAGATTGAAGTGAAGTCTAGAATAAAACCCACCAGCTGACAATTGAATTTATAGATAGTTGTGAATATTTCAGGCTTGAATAATAGAGCTATAGAATCTCAGAGACAGAGAGGGAGAGAATTAAGACCCGCCGTAGTTTTCGCGGATAATGTAATGGTGCTGAGGAAGTGTTCAGTGTAATGAGCTAAGGAATCATTAGGAGTCAGCTGTGTTCCTTTGAAGATTTTTGTTTAGGTGTCACTACCACCCTGGAGAGGATGGTTCAAGAGGGACTACCCCCCATCCAGTGTGCTGACCCCTACAGTCCCTTTTTGCTCGTGGTTGAGTTGTGGATGGAATAGTTCTCCATATGGGACATCGGCACTCTGTTTGCTTGGCCATTTTTAAGAAATCAGTGCACATCTTTAAAATGCCTGTTGGCTTCAAGATACGGCTGCACTGGGCTTTGGAGTCAGACCCGAGGTTGTCTTGAGGAATAAATTTGGTAATATGTTGTGAAGTGCTCAGACTAGTGCGTGCCACCTTACAAGCACTTGATGCATGGCCACGTGGCTATTTTGATTTTAATTGGGCAAAAGATGTACATGAAAGAGATTGTTCATGTCTTAAAAGAACCCTGGACCACTTAATTAAAATTGAAGTAATAAGTTAAGCCCAGCCTGTACGGCTCAGTGGTTGAGTGTTGGCCCATGATGAACCAGGAGGTCACGGTTCGATTCCTAGTCTGGGCATAGGCCCGGGTTGCATGGAGGAGGCAGCCAATCAGTGATTCTCTCTCATCATTGATGTTTCTATCTCTCTCTCTCCCTCTCCCTCTCCCTTTCTCTCTGAAATCAGTAAAAATATAGTTAAAAACAAAACAAAATAAGACATGGTGTTGCCGGGCAGTTTTGAAAGAGTTAATTGTCATAGCTGTGAGAAATTCAGAGCCGGGGAGAGGAAAGGGAACAGCCATGTTTTAATACCCTAATAACTTCTAACTCTGGTCTCAGATCGTAATGTATGTGCGAAGAGTCCAGTAATTATAAGGTAATGAGTGGAGTGTGGTGGGGTAAGTGCTCTAAATTAAAAGGGATTTGCAGGGCTGTTGTAAGTCAGCGCCGACCCGCTTTCTTTCAAACGTTGACTCGAGGAAAAGTGCTTCGCCCCAAGTGCATGCGGGGAGCCAGGAGAGCGATCCATTAATTACAGCCTCGTTAACGGTGACTAACTGTGACCGGGACAGGCCGCACACGCAGGGGAGTGGGCACCGTGCAGGCTGGCGAGGGGGCGGTTCTTCCTTCTGGTTCTTGAGAAAGGACAGCACAGGCGGGTGGGCTGCAAGCGAGGCCTTTGGCGGGGGGGTGTGTGGGGGGAGGGCTTTCTCTTTCCTGTTTGCTTTTCTTAGGTCCTGATCCTGCTTAGCTTTAGGAAGCAGAATACAATGTCCACAGTGCAATGTATTGATTACGAGGCACATGCTTGCTCTTGTGATGGTCTTCTTGGGACAGTTAACATTCCTGATAGGAAATTCCATATTTTTGTTCACTTTATTATTATTTTTGTTGTTGTTAATCCTCACCCGAGGATATTTTTCCATTGGTTTACAGAGAGAGTGGAAGGGAAGGGAGAGACAGAGAGACTCATCGATGTGAGAGAGACACATCGATTGGCTGCCTCCCACACACTCCCCGACCGGGGCTGGGATGGAGCCTGCAACGGAGATATGAGCCCTTGACTGGGAATCAAACCCGTCAGTCTACAGGCCAGTGTTCTACCCACTGAGCCAACCCGCCTAGGGCATATTTTTGATCACTTTAAAGTAACAGAACAGTGTGTGGGGGGGGGAGGTGTGGAGGAGAGCACGAAATCTGCGCAGTGATCAAACATGACTGGATTTATAGTGAAAGAGATAATTGCATTCATTTGGCTGCTCCCCCAAATTCTGGCGAGTGACCATTACTCTGTGGGATTCCCATAAATCAACTTTCCACTGGGAAGCAATTACCTAAGTCCCTTTCTCAACTGTCACCTCTCCTTCCTATAGTGGGCTCTCAGGAGGTTCTCAGGGGCTTCGCTAAAAGGGGTTTTGCACTATGGCTGCGCGGGAGGAAAAAAGGACTCATTATATTTTTTCATCTAATTACCTTTTCAGAAACGGACTTGCTTATGGGCCCAACCAAGGGAGACGGCAGGATGTTCCTTCTAGATAAGAGAGTTTGTCGCCACAGATGTCCACATTTGTTTTCAGGAGGTTTCATGTTAAAAGGCCACAAGATGGGGAGGAAAGGGGACACTCACAAATCTTTTTTTCCCCATCACAAAATTTGATACTTTCTTACTTCGCTGAGTATAAAGTATCAGATTTATGGGTGTGGGCACAGGTATACCGTAGGCTTGTGCAGATTCATCTCTCCAACAGTGGCAAATCACACACACACATACACAAACATATTTATCCATCAGTGCCGTTAATTATTTCACTGGCATTTGTGGGCTCCGGGAAGTAATCTTTAAACATCGGCTAAAATTTTACACCTGCTGTCTCTCTACAACGGTTCATGTGAAATAGAACCGTTTGAATAAAGAAGCAAAGTGACCGAGGACACATTTCCTGTGTGTCTTAGATCAATAAAAAGCACAGCTATGCTCATGGAAGAGGGCTGACACATAGGAATGACAGAGCCACAGACTCATCGGCTCAGTCTTGACAATAAAAGTTTGGTTCTGCTCATACGAAAATGATTGCAGGATCTGAAAGTGGAAGGGAAAATTAGCGGGAAAATAGATGTGCTTTTAGAGATGATACAGACTCTGCAGATCACTCCTCACTCTTCTTCCATGGGTCCATTTAGAGTCTTGATAGTTGAGTTAGATCTTGACTGTTGTTCGCCAAGAGAAAGGTAGAATTAAAGGATTTGGGCCCGTTAGACCTGTTCATGGGCTGCCTGGGCATTTTTATGTAGCCCTGTCATGGCCTTAGACTGATTCCCTTCTTGTAAAACAAGAGATACTGACTGGAGAATGCATGATGGGAAATCCCTAGGTCTTAGGCAGGGTTCTCACAAGGGGCAACGTCTTTACCATATGAGTCCTTTGTTTTTCCTCCTTTTATTCTTCCCCTTCACTTTCTATATTTACTTTTTTAACTTCTCTTTGCGTCTACCTCTTTTGGTCACTGTGTTTGACTCTCTCTCTCCTTCTCTTTCTCCCTCTCCCTGAATCCCAGGCTTCTCTGCAGAATGTCAAACAAAGATCGACACATTGATTCCAGCTGTTCGTCCTTCATCAAGACGGAACCCTCCAGCCCGGCCTCCCTGACGGACAGCGTCAACCACCACAGCCCAGGCGGCTCCTCGGACGCCAGCGGGAGCTACAGTTCAACCATGAATGGCCACCAGAACGGACTTGACTCGCCGCCTCTCTACCCTTCCGCTCCCATCCTGGGAGGCAGCGGGCCCGTCAGGAAACTGTATGACGACTGCTCCAGCACCATCGTGGAAGACCCCCAGACCAAGTGTGAATACATGCTCAACTCCATGCCCAAGAGACTGTGTTTGGTGTGTGGGGACATCGCCTCTGGGTACCACTACGGGGTCGCATCGTGCGAAGCCTGCAAGGCGTTCTTTAAGAGGACGATTCAAGGTTAGTTTGGGATCCCCTACTCTCTTTCAACCTCGTGTGATGGTTGGCCAGTTGATTTCCTTAGTTCTTATCCTCATTCATCAAGTTTCACTGTCTTAGTTCTATCTTTTTTTTTAATTTTTATTGATTTTTTACAGAGAGGAAGGGAGAAGGATAGAGAGTTAGAAACATTAATGAGAGAGAAACATCGATCAGCTGCCTCCTGCACACTCCCCACAGGGGGTGATCCCGCAACCAAGGTACATGCCCTTGACTGGAATCGAACCCGGGACCTTTCAGTCCACAGGCTGACGCTCTATCCACTGAGCCAAACTGGTTAGGGCAGTTCTATCTTTTTTTATGTATGTTTTTATTAATTTCAGAGAGGAAGAGAGAGTGAGAGAGGGAGAAACATCAATGATGAGAGAATCATCGATCTGCCTCCTGCACACCCCCTACTGGGGATCAAGCCCGCAACTCCGGGCATGTGTCCTGACCAGGAGTCAAACCATGATCTCCTGGGTCATAGATTGACGCTCAGCCACTGAGCAACACCGGCTGGGCCTATTTATAAAACTGCAAAAGTCAATAATGAAGCACACTTTGGGTCCTTGCCAGCCATTGTCCACAATGTTAGAATACTGAGGACACAGAATAGCTAAAACTTAAATGTTGGTGATTTGATTTTGTTAACTTGGAATACACAACTCTGGATCTAGCTACATAAAGATAAGCAAATAATTTGGGATAAATCAACAAATACTGTGTATTCTGACATAATGAAGGAAGTTCTCAGTATGAAAAACATTCCCACTTTCTCAACAAATACAGGGTGTTTCCCCAAATTGTATACACACTTTAATAGCTGACAGCTCAATTATGAAAGTGAAATGTATTTTAATAAACACTGCCTTTATAATTATTCAAAGTGTGTGTATACATTATTTTGGGACAACCTATATTTTCTGAGAACCTACTATGCGCCAGGCCACTTGCTGGCTGGACTTTTATTTTTGATCTACATTTTATTTTAACGTTGTTTCCAAAGGTTAGTGGGTTGGGGTTAAATTCCTCATACAAATGCTTTGAGAGAAAGTCAGGTATTTTGGGGGGAAGGGGGGGTAAGTTAAACTCTTTGGTCCTCGGTATGTTTCCTAGAGATAGAATAAGTATTTGAAGCAATTTCCCGAGAGTTGTTTAAACAAATCAACTTGCTTCGCTATTATTAGCTCTGCAGCAGTGACCGAGCAATCCCTGGGATACAGCAGTGGGAGTTCTGTGCCTAGGTCTTCCTTGGGATGGTGAAACTCGACCAGGAGCCTCGCCGAGAGGGGCTCAGGCTGATCTTGGCATTGCTGTATATGCTCAGTCTGCTCTGTATTGGAGAGAGCAACTTGCAAGGGTTCTGAGCGGGGGACAGAGATGTCACTGTCCAGATTAGTGCTCTGGACTTGCCCACCTGACTGTGCTTGGAGCTGGCAGCTGGTCGCACTGGGTGAGGCCACGTGTCTAGCTCCCTCGGCAGACGACCCACCACGGTCCTTACTTAGCCCCAGAGAGGCAGTGAGGCACAAAAAGGGATTAAATTGTTAAAGTCTAATGTAATAATCAGGGCAGTAATTATAAGGAAGATTGGAACAGCTCCTCCTTTCTGTAGCCAAACAGTCATGGCATCGGAACTCCAAAGATGTTGAAGGTGGCCCGAATCTGTCATATCATCATGGATTATTATTTTTAAAATATTTACTCAAGGGTATATTCCATTGATTTTTAGAGAGTGGAAGAGAGAGGGAAAGACAGAGAGAAACATATCAATTGGTTGCCTCCTGCATGGGCCGAGACCAAGGCCCAGGCAGGGGAGGAGCCTGCAACCCAGGAACATGCCCTTGACCGGAATCAAACCTGGGACCCTTTGGTCCACAGTCCGACGTTCTATTCACTGAGCCAAACCAGCAAGGGCTTATCGTGGGTTCTTATCCAGATTTTGAAAAGGCCATAGGATCTATTGTCAAGCCTTCGGGCAGGATTGCAGCCAAACTATCTTTGACGTATCATAGCCTCTCTCTTCCCTCCTTTAAAAAGCTCCAGAGAATGAGACAGGATTATGCAATGCGCCTTAAGACCAAGCCTTCCCACGCTCTCCCAGCCCTTGTGGCCATGGCGTTATGTAAGCGGCTTTCTACTCTCATTGACTCGACCAAAGGCCTTGTCACAGGGCATAGTTCATCCATAGGATCTTCATTTCTTGCAATAATTTATTTCTATGGTTGGCTATACAATATGTAATGCATATACATTTTAAAAGCTGGGAAAAATACTTCTTAACATTGAGAGCCAAAAGGACGTATATCCAGAGCGCATCTTGAGAAAAGTAATGAGAATTGTTCTTTTCAAAGCTGGATGTGGTATTCCGGTTGTGAAAGGCAATTAATTATAGATTTCAGTGAAAGTCAGCCAGAAAGGCCCATTTTATTTATTGGCTGTTTTCAAGTTATCATTGGACAACGATTGAATTAGGTCAGCACGCAGCTAGGTAAAAATCAAGGTGCATTTTTTGTTTCTTCGTTATTTTCTGTTGACCAAACATTTTTTAGAAGACTTTGACAGTTCTAGCATCCAACAGGGTTAAAATAGAGGCAGTGATTTCCATGTAATTTTCCTGGGGTTATTAATTTATTCTGATATTTCTTCTAATTCTAGTTTTGGACTCAATTCATAAATGAGTGGAATTTTTTTTTAATCTTTTACACCTTTGCTATGGAGGCAAAAGAAGAAAAATATCTTTATATCCATAAAAGTCAATACACGTTTCATTTTTTAATACAAAAAACCCTAGCCTCCCAGAAGTTACTTCTATATAAGAGTATGGAAAGTGCCCACCGGCGTGGCTCAGTGGTTGAGCGTGGACCTATGAACTAGGAGGTCACAGTTCAGTTCCCTGACAGGGGACATGCAGGGTTGCAGGCTCAATCCCCAGTGGCGGGTATCCAGGAGGCAGCCAATCACTGATTCTCTCCCATCATTGATGTTTCTCTCCCCCTCTCCCCCTTCTTCCTTCTCTTCCTCTTTCTCTCTTTCCCTCTCTTCCTCTCCCTCTCCCTCTTTCTCTGAAATCAATAAAAAAATATATATTTTAAATATATATTTTATTGATATTTTACAGAGAGGAAGGGAGAGGGATAGGGAGTCAGAAACATTGATGAGAGAGAAACACCGATCAGCTGCCTCCTGCACACTCCCCACCGGGGATGTGCCCACAACCAAAGTACATGCCCTTGATTAGAATCCAACCTGGGACCCTTGAGTCCGCAGGCCGACGCTCTATCCACTGAGCCAAACCAGTTAGGGCTAAAAATATATTTTAAAAAAAGATTAGGCTTTTGCCAGCTAGTCATATGCTAAAGGCTATGGGCATGGCCTGTGGGTTTAATATCCCTTACTTCTTTCCACCCTGAATTGCTGACTCTTTCCTGAACTGGGGGTATTCCTGGAGCCTCATTCCTAGACATTGCTTTTTCTTTGCCATCAGAGCTCTTTTGGTTTTAGAATAGAAAGTGTACAGCACAGGCGGAAATAGGTGCTTATACATTGTCTGTTACATCTTAGGATCTTCCCAGGGCAACATAATAAATTAACTTCTGTTTAACTTCGTTTTTACAGAAAGTAATTAGCCAGGTTTGTACATGGGAGCTTTAAATCTCCAACATGTTATAAAATGAAATTCCAAAATACTATGGCAATGCCTCAGTTGACTTGAAGAGTTTCAGTGATTTAAAAGGGCAGATGCAGTACTCAATTAAATATTGAGGTAATATTTTCAAAAGGAATATTGTCTAGAGTTCATTTGCGTTAGCTCAGAGCTTGCTTTTGTAAGTCTGACATTTGTGTGTGTGTGTGTGTGTGTGTGTGTTTTTCCTGGCACTGGATGCCAGTTAATGTCTAGTTTCTTGAAATGCATTAATGTTGCTAAATTATGAATGAGAACTATTATTCTACTCCTGCTATTTTAACAGTTATCTTCAGTGTTTATTTCAATAGGAAAATTTAGTATTACAGACTTTCTTTGTTGGCAGAGAATGTACAATATGTGAATGGATGTCTCAGAAAATAGCATCCTTTGCAGTTTTATTTTCCTTAGTTTTAACTTAGCAGGCCCACTTTTTGGAATCAATGAGTGTTTTTAAGAAACCACCATACTGCCTTTTACAATGGCTGCACCCTTTCCATCTCACCAGAGTGGTCCAACTTCTCTGTATCCTCTCTAGTGCTTATTGTACCTATTTTTTCTTCCCTTCCTCTCCCCCCTCCTTGTTCTCCTTCTCTTGAGTTTAGTATAATGCCTTTGTTGTACCTGTAATAAATGAAGAATTTCTTCATTTATCATCACACTAATGGATCCGTTAGTTTTTAGAATGTGCCACACGTGTTGAGTGGTTATTTCTCTGTGCCTGAAGTTTCACATCTACCAATAATATAATGATGTGATGAGGCCTGTGCTTCTACCTGGACTCGTATATTTTAAGAGCTTTTGAAGTATCAGATAATTTTAGAATTAATTTTTCTAGAGAGTTTTTTTTTTAGTCCATGGGCAAATTTTTTCAGTTTCTCAACATAGTGAATTATAAGAATGTTCCCAAAGTTATAGTTCGATGATAGTAAAAGTTTGTAAAGAGGGGGTGGACAGAAGTAAGTCTTAAAAATATTTTATGTTTTTTTTAAAAATATATTTTATTGGTTTTTTACAGAGAGGAAGGGAGAAGATTAGAGAGTTAGAAACATCGATGAGAGAGAAACATGGATCAGCTGCCTCCTGCACACCCCCTACTGGGGATGTGCCCGCAACCGAGGTACATGCCCTTGACCAGTATTGAACCTGGGACCTTTCAGTCCATGGGCTGACACTCGATCCACTGAGCCAAATGGGTTAGGGCAATATTTTGTGTTTTTATAAACCATTTTCAGAAATCCCCTAAATATGAAGTTTGAGAGTTCAACTCTTCAGTAAACCCCAGTTTTCTGTCTCAATTCCCTGGATGTTATCCACTAACCCCCATTTCACCACCGGATTTTCAGTTGTTAGTTTCAGGGATGGGGAACATCCGGCCCGCGGGCCATATAAGGTCTTTGAAATTATTTGCTTGGGTCCTGCCGAGCCATTAGTTAATTAAATGTTTGACCGGATGTAGCAAGCTAATGTACGTTGGTCATGTCATATGGCCCTTGAACGATGTTATAAATATGCAGATGGCCCTTGGAATAAATGTACAAATAGAAATGTTTTCTATCCAAAGGAAGTGGCTGCATGAGACTTAACATTCCTCTCTTTCACCAAGTGTATTTTTTAACAATCCCCAACCCCCCCCTTTTTATAGTCCTTTGTCTTAAAAGAGATATAAGCAAACTCATATCTGATTGTTTAAAAGTTGTAAGCAGGAAAGGAATTGAAAAGTTGATGTTGAATACTGAGCACAACACATTTTGGGGGGCTTTAAGGTTAGCTCAGATATAATGCCTTTCTTGTGACAGGTCATCTTGAGGTCTTTTATGAAGACTCTTGTGACAGGATCCCCACACTGTAAGAACTCAAAAATGAAGAAGGCCCTGCTGATATGGCTCAGTGGTTGAGCTTCAACCCATGAACCAAGAGGTCTCCGGTTCTATTCCTGGTCAGGGCACATGCCTGGGTTGCAGGCTCAATCCCCAGTAGGGTGGTGCAGGAGGCAGCAAGTCTATGTTTCTCTCTCATGGATGTTTCCATCTCTCTCTCCCTCTCCCTTCGTCTCTCTCTAAAAGTCAAGAAAACATTTTAAAAATGAAGAGGAAGAGACTGCACACCTCACATAGGGCACATCCCACACTGCAGGACCACGGTGTCTTTTGCAAAAATATAGCATCCTGCAAAAGCTAAACACATTGCATTCCTGCAGAACTTGGATGAGAGAGTCTGATATTCTCCATCATTTTCAGCAGCACAAGTGTATTTTTATTATACACACAATTATCTTTGAAATGCATTTCAGAGCTTGCCTTCCTGATGGTGGGTTATTATTTTTCTATCATGAACAATAGCATTATTTTGGGATCTTTAAATTATATTGTTTACAACCTGACACCTGTTGCTTTGGTGACAGGTCTGTTTGGTTTCTGTGCAGTTACACTGGCCACAAACCATGGTGGTGCCAAGATAAGTTGAGGGATTTCTTTTTGAGGTGTTGAGAGATGCCATTCTCTTAAAAGCAACTCTATCCTCTCCCACAGCTGCCCCTGCCTCATAAGTCTGACAACAGCTAAAGACAATGCCAGGATCCACCCTCACCCTGCTTCGCTGGGCATCACAACTTCCTTTTTAACCATTAGCAATAGCACCGGCGGCAGCCACACAAAGCTCCCTCTCAGAAGATAGGAATTCCATTTTCTGTCTCTGTGCCAAGCAACACTCAATTACTTAGATTAGAGTCGGGCAGTATTGCATCATAGTTTAGAGCACGGATTGTAGTTATTTTTAAATTTTATTTTTTCAATGACAGCAGACATTCCATATTATTACTTTTTAGTTTCAGGTGTACAGTACAGTGGTTAGACAATCATATACTTTTAAAAATAAATTTTTATTGATTTCTGAGAGGAAGGGAGAGAGAGAGAGAGAAACATCAATGATGAGAGAGAATCATTGATTTGCTGTCTCCTGCACGCCTTCCACTAGGGATCGAGCCTGCAACCTGGGCATGTGCCCCTGACTGGAATTGAACCTGGGACCCTTCAGTCCGCAGGCTGATGCTCTATCCACTGAGCCAAACCAGCTAGGGCGACAATCATATACTTTGCAAAGTGTTCCTCCTGGTATTTCTAGTACCCACCTGGCACCATACATAGTTATTACAGTATTATTGATGATCTTCTCTAGGCTGTACTTTGCCAATCCCCATGATTGTTTTGTAACTACAGATTTGTACTACTAATCCCTTCATCTTTTACACCCAACCCCTAATGCCCCTCCCCTCTGGCAAGTATCAGCCTGCAGACTTTGCATCCAGTGTGACTGGGTTCAAATCCTGGCTCAGGCACTTGCTAACCATGAGATGCTGGGTGAGTTTCCTCTTGTCTCCATGCCTTAATTCTCTCATCTGCAGAATGGGGGTTTAACAATGTAAAGTACATATACGAATGCCTGGCACTGTTAATGTTTATTCCAGGTATTGATAAGTAAGTTTTAGTGAGTGCATTTAAGGAATATTAGACTGGATGTCAGGGTATTTGCATTTTAGTTTTTCCTGCAAATAACTAGCCCATATCTTTGTAGATATGGTCAGGTGTAAGTCAGTACATATTCGTCCATGTGTCTATGTGACCTGCACAAAACCAAGGGGCGGAACCAACTGCAATATAGGATCTTCTTGAAGATTAATATTTTATAAATCTGTTGCTTTTTGCCAAATGATACACTACTGGTGGATTGTTTTGAGTTTTATTATGTGTAATTGACTATGCTTAAGTTTTGTGGGTTTTTTAAATTAATAATTTGGGGTAGCCCTAGCTGGGTTGGCTCAGTGGATAGAGTGTCGGCCTGCAGACTGAAGGATCCTGGGTTCAATTCCGGGCAAGGGCGGGTACCTTGGTTGCAGGTTCCATCCCTGGTCCTTCTTGGGACAAGTGGGAGGCAACCAATCAATGTGTTTCTCTCACATCAGTGTTTCTCTCTTTCTCTGTCTCTCCCCATTTCTTCCACTCTCTCTAAAAATCAATGGAAAAATATCCTTGAGTGAGGATTATGCCTTCCCCAAAAAAGATAGCACTCAACTTACATGCACATTTTCATCCCAGCTATAGATAGTATTGTTTTGTATGTGTGTGTTTTTGTTATTATTTAAAAAATATATTTTATTAATTTTTTTTTTTTACAGAGAGAAAGGGAGAGGGATAGCGAGTTAGAAACATCGATGAGAGAGAAACATCGATCGGCTGCCTCCTGTACACCCTGCACTGGGGATGTGCCCAAAACCACGGTACTTTCCCTTGACCGGAATTGAACCTGGGACCCTTCAGTCCACAGGCCAATGCTCTATCCACTGAGCCAAACCGGTTAGGGCTATTGTTTTCTTTTTTTTAATTTAAATTCTTTATTGTTAAAGTATTACATATGTCTACATTTTCCCCCATTGATCTCTCCCCAGCCGTTCCCACCCCCATCTGTTTTTTTTTCTGTTTTTGTTGTTGTTGTTGTTGCTGTTGTTTTTAATTACTAGTGTAATGAGCAGAAAGTAGCTAGAAACAAAGTATTGAAAACAAGAAAGAGAAAGAGAGAAGGGGAAGTAATCTCTGTGTGGAAAAACCTTCACTACCATAGACAGAGGGCTTTTGTTCTTTTTTCTGATTTGGGCGTTTAAAACAAAAATAATACAGATTATTGCAATGCTCAGTAATTGTATACTCAGGCAAATCCCATTATTTTTAAATCACTTACTGTTGGTAAACAATTGGATAATCGCCTTGCGGGTCATCACCACCCCTTTGGTTCTGTTAATAAAATTAAAACAGTTGGGGAGATATGGGGATGCTTTCAAATGGTCATTGTAATTGTGATGTCTGCACCTGGGAACAAGGGGGTACCTCCCAGGAACCATAGCAGGCCTATGTGTGAGCCATGGGAGTCTGAGATGAGACTTGATATATACTTTTATTTTGAGATGCCAGGCTAATTTACATCCCCCAGCCCTTCCACTGCCAAACTATAAAAGTCCATTAAGTGACCGAGAGAAAGACACAATTACCCATTGGCATTCCAGGCTGGAGTTTTGCATCCACCCTGTCATTCCCCCCGCCAGCTAGCTGCGAGATTCTATTAGGCAGTGAGTGAGAAAATTATATGGCTGCACGCTAATTGTACAAGAGTCTGCAATGAGGAAGCAGGGCCCAGGACTTTCTGAGTCGTGACCAGGAGGTATGTGATACCTGGCTCCATCATTCTTGCCAGCCGGCTTTGAAACCCACAGCTCCA